>OX387426.1:48182812-48330273 GCA_947563755.1 Lochmaea crataegi | reverse complement strand
AGCAATATTTGGTTTTGAAATTAAGTGACTTTTCATAGCAGTTGTAGAAAATAGTATATTGTGCAACTAGTGGGAAAAGTACTTTCCCCACATGTTGCACAATATACTTTTTCTGCAACTGCACAAATTTAAAGAATACAAGTAAAGTTACTAAATATTTATTTTTATGGTTAGAAAAACAAAAAGAAAAGGTGAGCGGTCGTCGGACCGCCGATAGGAGCTTGCTTCTTATGCACTATAGAATGACAATTTTTCGTAAATTTTTGACCATTTTTCAAATATTTTGACAATTATTGACCATTTTTTCAAAATGTTTGACAATTTTTGACTATTTTCTTAAATTTTAACAATTGTTGACCATTTTTCACAATTATAGACCAATTTTGACAGTTTTGACAATTATTGATCATTTTTGACAATTTTTCAAAAATTTTGACCATTTCAGATCATTTTTCCAAATTTTAACAATTATTGACCATTTTTGACAATTTTTGACAGGTTCTGACAATTATTGACCATTATTGACAATTTTTCAAAAACTTTGACCATTTTTCAAAAAGTTTGACAATGATTGACCATTTTTGACAGTTTTTTTATAATTATTGACCATTTTTGACAATTTTTCAAAATTTTCACAATTTTTGACTATTTTTTCAAATTTTAACAATTATTGACCAATTTTGACAGTTTTGACAATTTTTCAAAAATTTTGACCATTTTTACAAATTTTAACAATTATTGGCCATTTTTGACAGTTTCTGACAATTATTGACCATTTTTGACAACTTTCAAAAATTTTGACAGTTTTTGATCATTTTTCAAAATTTTAACAATTATTGACTATTTTTGACCATTTTTAAAAATATTTTACAATTTTTAACAATTATTGACCATTTTTCTTTCATCATTATTGACCATTTTTTCAAAATTTTGACAGTTTTTGTCAATTTTTGACAATTATTAACCATTTTTTCAAAACTTTGACAGTTTTTGACAATTATTGACCATTTCTTCAAATTTTTGACCATATTTCAAAATTTTTGACCATATTTCAAAACTTTTGACAATTTTTTAAAATTTTTAACATATTTTCTAATATAATCTGACAGTTTTGTGACAACTAAGTAGGTATTTTAAGGTGACAGTAGCCTACTAAGTTTTTGTCGATTTTATTTGATTCTCCATATAAATATATGTGGTGTGGGCAAAGTGCCGTGAGAAATATTATTTCTCACAGTATGAGCAATATTTGGTTTTGAAATCAAGTAAGATATGAGAAATACGTCACTTTTCATAGCAGTTGTAGAAAAAAAAATTATCATTTTACTTTTTTTACATTTTTCAATACTTTTTAACAAAATAAATGAATAATTCGGTGTCTTTTGCAAAACCAGAACTATACCCTTGACAGAAACTAATACTGCGTGATATAAAAGTATTTGTTTGTAGCCCCTCAACTTTTTCACAAAATCAATTTGTATGTGACATATTTTCATCAATTCTACATTCACACAAACAAACCGAATCGCGTTTTTTACCAAAATAATACATCTGCATTAAAATGACTATAAATTTCAAACAAAACGTCGGATTAAAATGATACGCTAGAATTGGGACTATCAAATAAATTCGATTCAAATACAACTCTAACACTCTAACACGAGTCAATTTCCAACTTTTACACGACAATATTTTTGTATCTCCAAATATACAGGATGATCCATAAATATTGTTACATAGACTAGGGCGGATTATTAGGACCAAACACGCCTTAATAAAATATTGTTGTGAAAAAAGAAACAAGGCGTTTGTTGAAACCACACGTTCAACATTTTTTATATTTATATTTTAGTTCCTTTGTATATTCATGTAGAGTTATATTGTAGTTCTTTTATTTTCATTCGAAATTCCTACCGGCGCGCCACTGCCTCCAAAATACTTCTACCTTAGTTCAAAATCGCGTTTTGTTTATTTCCCTGGCGTCTGATCGACGTCTTGCAATATTTACTATTATTCTTCGGCAATTGAAGTGGACGCAACCAAACGCACACTTCGCGCCTAAATACATTATCTCAGTCAGTCGAGTCGATGTTGAGTTTCCAACCCGATCAGTCTGCCAGCTAAGAACTAACACTCCTTTACAGGTATAAAACCGATATTTTCAGACCAAATGGGTCAAATTCTCCTAGTAATTAATTCCTTTATTTCCTGCATAATAAGTGCATTTTTCTATAAAGTTAAAGTTTGTATAATGATTGAATCCCAAAGCAAAGTTATATTTATGTGAATAGTGCTTTGAAAACCACAAAGTTAAGAGTAGGATCCTTCTTATGATTATTATTTCATACTGAAAGGCTTGTCTATATTCATCGTTCCATCTGTAGGTATTTTCGACGTTAAAGTTTATTGATTTGTTAACCAGTTATCCTATAGAATTCCAGTCTACTAAATCGAAGGCAGCCTCTTTTTTACGACAGCATAAAATTTGTTGTCATTTCAACTGATGTGGCATCAACGGCCGCATCAGCGTTTAATTATAAAAGTTTTTTTTTTTTCATTTTTTGCCAACAATTTCACTGTATATTTATCAATTGTTATCAAAATCGACAGGGGCATAATTTTAGACAAAGAATATTATTTTATACCTATCAAGGATATTTCAAATATATGAAAATATTCTTACAGGTTCTTTAATCAAAAATAAAAAGTATTACGCCAATCACCCTGTATATTTAAATTTTTGTTCGGCGAACATACAGTTGAATTCCAAAATGTTGACGTCTACAAAATAATACCCCAAATTATACGACATGCGCCATAATATATAAAATTGAATTGCGCGCATACCATCGGGTATGTTAAAGGAGAAAGTCTTCAGCCAGAACTGTTAATGATTTACGTGAGAAGATCGTCTCGTTTTTCAGGAACCGGTTCCCCTCCGCTTAGATCACATGAAATATCTACGCCAATCACGGCATGAGTTTAGTCTTAACGACTAGATGTGCACGCAGAACGCTAGCGCGAGACTTTTCGTCCGACTGTCGACCTAAGACGATGTGAGCAAAGTCCAAGTTTAACTTTGTAAAATTTAATATGTATAACTAATAGTGAAAGAACGATGTAAGTTCTTAAATTGTGACGCCAATATAAAAGGTGTATTGTAAAAAAACGCAGTAAATGAAGTGAAAAAGACAGATTATGAAGTTTTCATTTCCATGCTTCCCTCTTAGTACAATGACGCCATTGTTTATCAAACTGGACTATTACTTTAAATTAATGTTCTTTTAATAAGATGGTCCTTCGAATTGTTAGAAAGTAATAGTCCTTGTTCAATATTGTTCCACTATTCTTCTCGCCCTATTGATATTCTTGAAAATTTCCACTTTATGACTCTTTGACAGTTTTTTATAATTATTGACCATTTTTTCGAAATTTTAAGAATTATTGACTATTTTTGACCATTTTTTTGAATATTTAACAATTTTTGACCATTTTTGACAGGTTCTGACAGTTATTGATTATTTTTGACCATTTTTTAAAAATTTTGATAATTATTGAGCATTTTTCCAAAATTTTGACAATTATTGACCATTTTTTCCAAGATTTGAACAATTTTAACATTTATTGACCATTTTTGGCAGTTATTGACCAGTTTTGATTTTTTTTTCAAAAATTTTGACCAGTTTTCAAAAAATTTGACAATTTTTAACAATTATTGACCGTTTTGACAGTTTTTTATAATTATTGACCTTTTTTTCAAAAATTTGACAATTTTTGACTAATGTTCAAAATTTTTACAATTATTGAACATTTTTGACAATTTTTCTAAAATTTTAACAATTATTGACTATTTTTGACCATTTTTTAAAATATTTAACAATTTTTGACCATTTTTCAAAATTTTAACAATTATTGACTATTTTTGACCATTTTTTAAAATATTTAACAGTTTTTGACCATTTTTGACAATTTTTGAGCATTTTTGACAGGTTTTTGACAATTATTGACCATTTTTGACAATTTTTAATAATTATTTTTCAAAATTTTGATTTAATAAATAGAACTTAACCCAGTGCCAGAAGTAGTAGTTTTATTAAAGTAAGATAACCCTCCGAGTGCCCAGTAATACCACCAATTAAAGAGGCTTATCCACAACAAATCCCCAATATTACAGTATATTTTGGCGCATACTGTATTATTCTATGTAGTTTCGACTCCGTATGTATTGTGCCACACTTTCTTCACTTAAACACACGGTATATCAATAAAATTAATGTATTCCATTTAATGGAAAATTTATCATTCGACACAGTAGGTTATAATGAAATTTGTTTATTTATATTCTCGACGGCTAATAGCGAAAAAAAACCCATTATTTACTTGATTCATTTGCGTAGGTGGAACTTAAAAATCATTAAAATCGAATAAAAGCATCGTATCATGAACGTTATATATATTTTTAACGGTTGGGAATGAAAATTATTAACGTTAATGGTATGGTTATAAAGTGGAATTAAATTCATTCGAAATTATGAGACCGGATGTTTAAAGGAAAACTTAGTTATGTTTTTCCGAGTACTCATAATTTATTTTTTCGTCGACCTTTACAAAAAATGACATTTTAATAAAGAATGGATAGTGATAGATGAAACTTATCTTTTGCACAGCAGACGAAAAAAAAAACTTGCATTTTTCAATCGAAAATTAGTAATTTTTTGTAAAAATCGACGAAAAAATATAATATACACCTCGTCGAATAACTGTCTATTGTCAAGCCTGCTTGCTAGACTCGGCTACGCCTCGACTATCAATTTGCAGACTCGACTATAATAGACAGTTTTTCGTCCTTGGTACATAAATAACGGTGTAAGTCTCTGTTTGTAATGACAGTTGACGTTTGTGAGTTGGTTTGACTAATTAATACGTTCATTTCCATCTTTGTGTGTAATATTTTTCCAGTCATTTTATTAGATCGGTGTTACTGTACGTAAAGTAATAAAAAATTGAAATTTCCCTTCCCCTTCTTGAAAACTATCAAGACAGTTTTCTTCTAACGTTGTTTCAGATAGTGAAAGTACACATTTTTGACAATAGATGGTAAATGGTAAAGTAGGGGCAGCAGTTTTCTTTCATTTTTTTTTAACTCAAAGTGGACAGTGAAATTGGAAACTGGAAATTTTTCAAGAAGCTGAAGGTAAACTGCAATGTTTATGAATGAAGATGGATGGTTTCCAGGGAGAGTTTATAAATATTTTTTTCAACTCAAAGTTGAAAATGAAATTTCTCAAAAAGTTGGGGAGAAAATACAATTTTATTTATTTCTACAGTTTACATTCAAAAAATGAATGACTGGATGGTTTCCAAACAGAAATATATTTTTTTGGAAAATTAAATTTTAGGAAATTTTCTAAGAGCGATGAAAAAATATAATTTTTATTTTGTTTCTATACAGTTTAGTTGGAATGAAAATAATTCGATGGTTTCCAAAAAGAGAGAAATATTTTTATTGATTTTTTTGAAAATTTTTTGGAAATTTCTTTAAAAGTTGAGGGGAAAATACAATAATTTTATTTATTTCTAGAGTTTCCATTCGAAAAATGAATGACTGGATGGTTTCCAAACAGAAATATATTTTTTTGGAAAATTAAATTTTAGGAAATTTTCTAAGAGCGATGGAAAAATATAACTTTTATTTTGTTTCTATACAGTTTAGTTGGAAGGAAAATAATTCGATGGTTTCCATAAAGAGAGAAATATTTTTAATGATTTTTTTGAAAAAATTTTGGAAATTTTCTAAAAAAGTGAAGAGAAAATGCAATGTTAATTTGATTTCTACAGTTTGGGTTTGAAAGAAAATGGATGGTTTCCAGGAAGACCAACCTGTTTATAAATATTTTTTTCAACTCAAAGTTGAAAATGAAATTTCTCAAAAAGTTGGGGGGAAAATACAATTTTATTTATTTTTAGAGTTTACATTCGAAAAATGAATGACTGGATGGTTTCCAAAAAAAAAATATTTTTTTTTTGAAAAATCCATGTGCAAAATTAAATTTTTGGAAATTTTCTAAGAGCGAAGGAAAAATATAATCTTTATTTTGTTTCTATACAGTATTGTTGGAAGGAAAATAATTCGATGGTTTCAAAGAAGAAATATTTTTTAAAAATTTTTTTAAAAAATTTTGGAAATTTTCCAAAAAAGTAAAGAGAAAATGCAATGTTTATTTGATTTCTACTGTTAACGTTTGAAAGAAGATGGATGGTTTCCAGGAAGACCAACCTGTTTATGAATATTTTTTTCAACTCAAGGTGGAAAATAAAATTTCTCAAAAGTTGAGGAGAAAATACAATTTTATTTATTTCTAGAGTTTACATTCGAAAAATGAATGACTGGATGGTTTCCAAACAGAAATATATTTTTTTGGAAAATTAAATTTTAGGAAATTTTCTAAGAGCGATGGAAAAATTTAATTTTTATTTTGTTTCTTTACAGTTTAGTTGGAATGAAAATAATTCGATGGTTTCCAAAAAGAAATATTTTAAAAACATTTTTTGAAAAAATTTTGGAAATTTTCCAAAAAAATTAAGGGAAAATGCAATGTTTATCTGATTTCTACAGTTTGCGTTTGAAAGAAGATGGATGGTTTCCAGGGAGACCAAGCTGTTTATAAATATTTTTTTCAACTCAAAGTTGAAAATGAAATTTCTTTAAAAGTTGAGGGGAAAATACAATTTTATTTATTTTTAGAGTTTACACTCGAAAAATGAATGACTGGATGGTTTCAAAAAAATATATATTTTTTTTTTGAAAAATCCAAGTGGAAATTTAAAATTTTGGAAATTTTCTAAGAGCGAAGGAAAAATATAATCTTTATTTTGTTTATATACAGTATAGTTGGAGGGAAAATAATTCGATGATTTCCAAGAAGAAATATTTTTAAAACATTTTTTGAAAAAATGTTGGAAATTTTCCAAAAAAGTGAAGGGAAAATGAAATGTTTATATGGTTTCCTGGGAGATATTTTTTCCAACTCAAAGTTGAAAGTGAAATTTCTTAAAAAGTTGAAGGGGAAAATACAATTTTATTTATTTTTAGAGTTTACATTCGAAAAATGAATGACTGGTTGGTTTCCAAAAAGAATATATTTTTTTAAAAAATCCAAGTGGAAAATTAAATTTTTGGAAATTTTCTAAGATCGAAGGAAAAATATAATTTTTATTTTGTTTATATAGAGTTTAGTTGGAAGGAAAATAATTCGATGGCTTCCATAAAGAGAGAAATATTTTTAATGATTTTTTTGAAACATTTTTGGAAATTTTCTAAAAAAGTGAATGGAAAATGCAATGTTTATTTGATTTCTACAGTTTGGGTTTGTATGAAGATGGATGGTTTCCAGGGAGACCAAGCTGTTTATAAATATTTTTTTCAACTCAAAGTTGAAAATGAAATTTCTTTAAAAGTTGAGGGGAAAATACAATTTTATTTATTTTTAGAGTTTACATTCGGAAAATGAATGACTGGATGGTTTCCAAAAATAAAAATTTTTTTTTTTGAAAAATCCAAGTGGAAAATTAAATTTTTGGAAATTTTCTAAGATCGAAGGAAAAATATAATTTTTATTTTGTTTATATAGAGTTTAGTTAGAAGGAAAATAATTCGATGGTTTCCATAAAGAGAGAAATATTTTTAATGATTTTTTTGAAACATTTTTGGAAATTTTCTAAAAAAGTGAATGGAAAATGCAATGTTTATTTGATTTCTATAGTTTGGGTTTAAAAGAAAATGGATGGTTTCCAGGGAGACCAACCTGTTTATAAATATTTTTTTCAACTCAGAATTGAAAATGAAATTTCTCAAAAAGTTGAGGGGAAAATACAATTTTATTTATTTTTAGAGTTTACATTCGAAAAATGAATGACTGGATGGTTTCCAAAAAAAAAATATATATATTTTTGAAAAATCCAAGTGGAAAATTAAATTTTTGGAAATTTTCTAAGAGCGATGGAAAAATATAATTTTTATTTTGTTTCTATACAGTTTAGTTGGAAGGAAAATAATTGGATGGTTTCCAAGAAGAGAAATATTTTTAATAATTTTTTCAAAAATATTTTGGAAATTTTCCAAAAAAGTGAAGGGAAAATGCAATGTTTATTTGATTTCTACAGTTTGCGTTTGAAAGAAGATGGATGGTTTAAGCTGTTTATAAATATTTTTTTCAACTCAAAGTTGAAAATGATTTTTTTCAAAAAGTTGAATTCTTGGAAATTTGCAAGGGCGAAGGAAGAATATACTTTTTATTTTGTTTCTATACAGTTCAGTTGGAGGGAAATAATTGGATGGTTCCCAAGAAGAGAGAAATATTTTCAATAATATTTTTTTAAATATTTTGGAGATATTTAAAAAAGGTGAAGGGAAAATGCAATTTTTATTTGATTTCTACAGTTTGCGTTGGAAAAAAATAGCTGGTTGGTTTCCAGGGAGAGGGAGATGTTTATGAATATTTTTTTCCACTCAAAGTGGAAGATCAAATTTTGGAAAAATATTCCCGAACAAATTTTTTTTTAAAATAGAATATTTTTTGAAAAAGTGAATGGAAAATATAGTTTTTATTTGATTTATATACAGTTTACGTCGGAAGGAAAATAGTTGGATGGTTTCCGAAGTGGGAAAGAATGTCTATGAATAAATTTAATTTTTGAAAAACCATCATTTTCAAAAAGGTCAAGGGAATACAATTTTTATTCGGCTTCTATATAGTTAACGTTCAAAAGAAAACAACTGGTCGTTTTCCAACGAGGTGAAAAGTCTATTCCTTTTTTTTTTCAAGAGTGATGGACGGAAAATAAAAAAAAGTAGATGATAATTTATTTAGAGTTATCACCGTAGACGCTTTCCAACAAAATTGGCCTTAACTTAAATTAATTTCACTTAGCCTTTTGTCTGGATAAGAAAAGCCCTTTTCATGTGCCTCTCTCGACCTGATAAAAAACGTATCTAGAGATAACAGTGGATGATTTTCGGAGAATTCCACCGAGTTAAGAACAAAAAATCGTAACATATAAATTAAAAGCTTTAGAAGTTAAGAATTGTAGCCAGGATAAATGGAAAGATTTTGAGTGGCAACGTCGTGATTTCAAGTCGGGTTAAACAGTGTTGAATAATTGAAATAATCTATTAAATTTCGTTAATAATAAAAGTAAGTAAAGAACGTTTCATAATATTTCGTTGACTCGGTATCTGGCCTTGAGGATTTAATAATAAAATATTATAAATCCCTCTTCGTACAGTAAACAGAAACAGATCCGTAGACGGTAAAATTTAGCATTTAATTAAAATTAAATTAATTGGAATTTGAAAATAGAAAGTGACGGGTGGCTGCCAAAGGACTGTCAAGTGAACTAAAGTTTCTGATACGTCGTAAGGAAGGAATTTTGATGCCATTCACAACAGTTTTTACAGTATTGGATTATCTTTTAAATTAAGCGAGATATTGCCTGTAAACCATAACTTGGGATTAATTTTTTTGCAATTGGTCAACACATTTGGTTTTATTAGCGTCACTTCGTTATCTATAAATATTTCAATCCCATTATATGTTAATATTAAAAGGGCATTGGAAATAAAGTAGGTAGTTGCAGCACAGGTCAGACAAAGGAAAACATTTAATATTTATAGAATCAGATTAAAATATTTATCGTGAAAAATACTTTTAAGTTGAAAAATAAAAATTCGGAAATATATCTTTGGAAGCACAAACAAATAATAGAATAATTAAATAAATTAAAAAGTTAGTCTCAAATATTATTTTACCAACCAAACATTTCAGTTGTAAAATAATCATACTATTAGGCATTATCTTTTTGCTTTTCGAAGAAACGAGTACGATACTGTCTACCTGCTGTGGGAATAAGTCATAAGTCAAAACAAAATATCTTGGAACGAAGTATATAAAAAGGATAAATTTTACTTCACTTTTATATCACTTTTTGCCTATATCTCCCAAACCCTTTTTAGCGTAAACACCTGTACTCGATTATACATGAAATTTACTAAAAAAAGTTTTCGCCTGACTTTTATAATTTTTCATGAGATATAGAGTGTTAAAGTTGATCTCTGTTTTATAAGAAGATTTTCATTCTTTAATTTAAAGACTAGTAAAATGGAAACAACTTTATGCGGTTGTTTAATTAAAATGGAAAAGTAATTATAATTAGTCTTTGTTTCTACTAAGCATTTGAAATAACTTCATCAAGTTATTTCCGCGACTCTTTAAAATTAATGCATAAATTGCTTGGCAAGTAGCAATTTGCAGAGCTTCATCTTGAAAAAAAATTATACCAAACATAACTGGCGCAGTCAGTGGGATATTCGATGAAAAACATTCCAACGAAGTTTCAACCACTTGGAAAACAATCTAGGAAAGTAACAAAAAGTATTCTGTATTATTTCAAGCGAAAATTTGTAGTAAAGTGATTTTTTATAATTTTATTTTTCGTTTAATTAATAAATTGGATGTTTTATGGAAAAAATTTCTGTTCTACCTTTTAAATATAGATAGATCGTAGGCAGATGAGTTGATGCATAACAATCTGTAAGTAAACAATGGCTGTATGATGTAATAAAGTATAAAAATGATTGCACAATTTATAATGTTTAAATGTTCGGTTACACGTGAAGGTTACACAAACCAAAAATCTATTAACACTTTTTATTAGATAACAAAATATTCCAACAGAACAGGTGACAAATTATTGTCATTACAGTAATGTATGGATAATACGAACAAAAAGTTGGCAGAGATTACCAGAACTTCCGGATTATAGAATTCATAATAATAATCCGAACTAGTTTCTTAACCATACAAAAAATACATTTACACCACAAATAGTTTACGCAATGGTTATAATAGTTATTTATGCAACAAGTGCATAAAGTAAGTGTTTATTGCACGCGACGAGAAATTGTACAACACGTTGAATGCAATAAACACTTTTTGCACGAGTTGCAAACAATATTTTTTCTACCTGCATGCAAAAACCAAAAAATGTCTTATTTAGGTTGCTCTAAATGGACTAAAAATGGCGTCGATTTGGATGAAAATATGTTTGCCATTATTAAAAAACGCTAAGTAAAATGACAGATGAGTGAGCAATAAAGAACTAGTTTTTCCACTAAATATAGTTCAATAAAGTTTTGTTTTTTGCAGGAATATTTTAAAATAAAAATAAACCTCTAAGGATACTTTACATACGTATTGCAACAACAACAAAATTTTTTTTTAAATTGTTTATTTGAACAAAATTTTCAAGAATTCCTTGAACAGATTTCTTGACATTTAGATCGACAGCCTTTTGCCGAATTTTTCTTAGAAGCATCACCTCATGCAGTGGAAATTCATTTTCTTCCGCCCAACGTAACCTCTTTACTAGACATTTTCTGAATAGTTCTTCGACATTGGAATTTCGGAGATTTTCTCCTGTGACATTAGCAATGATTTCATCATCTTCTAAAATCTCTATATCCAAATTTTCCTCATCATCACCAGCTTGTCCATTTTTCAACCTCTGTTTTATTTATCGCATCATTAACACGATTCACTCTGTTCTCTAACTCAACTATCTGGTCCTTCCTCTCATGAATCACTCAAACGTATCAAATCTTCTTCATCCCATTCATCGATGTCATTGACGGTAAGAAGTTGAAACCATGACTTTTTCACCAATTTTTCGGCCATTTGCTTCCAGCATCTTTCAGTGAAACATTTTTTAAACATTGCGCAATGTTTTCATCCTTTTGTAAAAGTACCTGTTGCAGCAACCTTTTCCGATATGTAACTTTCACATTTTGGATCACATTCTGATCCATAGGTTGAATCAGAGCGGTACCATTAGAATATTACCATCATGGCTGGCTAGTTCTTGGTCTGGTCTGTCAGCTAAAGCATTATCTAATATCAAAAGGGCTTTTTTTTCAAAATTCCTGTCTAGATTTTAACCAGGGTCGATGGACAGTTAACGTATGGTGTGGGATTTTAGATGGTAAAATTTCAGGCCCTTTTGTTTTTTTGAAGCTTGCTTCTTATTGCACGACATATAGGACTTTTGGGAAGGCTAGTGAACTCGTGAAACGTGTGATGTTACGAAAAAGCGTTCGTCACGTGATGACTCATTCTTCGTCTCTTTCTCGGCCTCCCGCTGCACTAACTCTCTTCCCTCTCTTCCTCAGCCGCCTTCTTCTTCTCTCTTTCGTAGGCTACACAGTGGCTCGCCTCTCTCTCGCTCTCTCTCCCTCTCTCATCCACGCCGGCACGAGGGATTCCCAAACGGTCAGAAGATTGATACAGAGAGAGAGAGAGAGAGAGAGTATCGCGCGTCTCTCGCTCTAATTGCCAAATATGTTAAAATTTTTGAAAAATTGTCAAAAATTTTGAAATATGGTCAAAAAATGTCAAAAATTTGGAAAAATGGTCAATAATTGTCAAAAACGGTCAAAATTTTGAAAAAATGGTTAATAATTGCCAAATATTTTCAAAAATTGTTAAAAATTGTCAAAATTTTTGAAAAATGGTTAAAATTTTTGAAAAATTGTCAAAAATGGCCAATAACTGTCAAAAATGGTCAAAATTTTTGAAAAATTGTAAAAAATGATCAATCATTCTCAAAACTGTCAAAATTGGTCAATAACTGTCAAAAATGGTCAAAAATTTTGAATAAATTGTCAATAATTGTCAAAATTTTTGAAAAATGTTCAGAATTTTCGAAAAAATGTCAAAAATTCTCAACATTTTGGAAAAATGATCAATAATTATAAAAAAACTTTCAAAAATGGTCAATAATTGTTAAAAATTGTCAAAATTTTTGAAAGATTGTCAAAAATGGTCAATGATTGTCAGAACCTGTCAAATATGCTCAAAAATTGTCAAAAATGTTCAATAATTGTTAAAATTTGGAAAAATGGTCTAAAATGGTCAACATTTTTGAAAAATTGTCAAAAATGGTCAATAATTGTCAAAATTTTTGAAAAATGGTCAAAATTTTCGAACATTGTCAAAAATTGTTAACATTTTGAAAAAATGATCAATATTTATAAAAAACTGTCAAAAATGGTCAATAATTGTTAAAATTTGGTGAAATGGTCTAAAATGGTCAAAATTTTTGAAAGATTGTCCAAAATGGTCAATAATTGCCAGAACCTATCAAATATGCTCAAAAATTGTCAAAAATGTTCAATAATTGTTAAAATTTGGAAAAATGGTCTAAAATGGTCAAAATTTTTGAAAAATTCTCAAAAATAATCAATAATTGTCAAAACTGTCAAAATTGGTCAATAATTGTCAAAAATGGTCAATAATTGTTAAAATTTGAAAAAATGGTCAATATTTGTCAAAAACGGTCAAATTTTTTGTAAAATGGTCAAAATTTTCGAAACATTGTCAAAAAAGGTCAAAAATTATCAAAATTTCGAAAAAATGATCAATAATTATAAAAAAACTGTCAAAAATGGTCAATAATTGTTAAAAATTGTCAAAATTTTTGAAAAATGGTCCAAATTTGTGAAAGATTGTCAAAAATGATCAATAATTGTCAGAACCTGTCAAAAATGGTCAATAATTGTTAGAACCTGTCAAAAATGCTTAAAAATTTGTCAAAAATTGTTAAAATTTGGAGAAATGGTCTAAAATGGTCAACATTTTTGAAAAATTGTCATGCATATAGAAAGGTCAGTTGTTGTTTGCTATAGGATTACCTACTACCGCCGTCTGACGGCTACAAAATAAAACTTAGTAGAACGTACTAAAATCGTCAATAATTGTCAGAACCTGTCAAATATCCTCAAAAATTGTCGAAAATGATCAATAATTGTCAAAATTGGTCAATAATTGTCAAAAATAGTCAATAATTGTTAAATTTTTTGTAAAATGGTCAAAATTTTCGAAACATTGTCAAAAAAGGTCAAAAATTATCAAAATTTTGAAAAAATTATCAATAATTATTAAAAAATGTCAAAAATGGTCAATAATTGTTAAAAATTGTCAAACGCATCACGTTGCATCATGTTTTCGGTAGGAGCATGCGTAGTTACTGAGTAGTTCGGATTACGGAATTCGGGTGTTCAGATTATGGATATCATTTTACGCAATTGGGGCGTTCGGATGTTGATTTTTCATTTGTTCAGTGAAGTTCAGTCCAATGACATATTAAAGATAGTCCAGCCTTCACACATTATTACCTACACAATGTTTTGGTCCCAACATAAATCAAGGCCAGTAACATGCACGGTAGCAAATCATTTAGGAATGTATCCAGTTATTATAATGGTTCTTTTTCTACATTGTAGATCAGGCATTTCTCCTTGGAACCGCTACCAAATTATTTCTGTCGATACTTGCTTTCTTTTGCCGTACATTTTATGCACATGTCGTAAGCTATTTACATTTACTTCAGGTGTATATATAGTTTTTATTTCGGTAACGTTCTTTTGAATTCGGCATCATCAAGAGTCTTCTTCATTTTTTTGTTCTCAATACAGTTTTCGCTGATTATCGGAAAAAGGTTTTCGAATATCTACCAAATTATTGCCACTCTCTTGTAATATCACGCACATTCAAATAATCTTTCCTCAACTGCCAAAGCCTGGAAATCTTTCAAGAGCCGTCCATTACAATTAAAACTTTCAGGATAAGGAACAAACCATCCGGAAATCTCAAGACAACTTTTGTTGTCAGTTTTAACGAGATATTTCATTCTGTAGAAGCAAATACAAGTTGCAAGTTAATTATAACAGCCCGAGGAACAAATTAGGTACACTGGATTTTAATCACAATAAGAAACGAATCGAGTGGAATAGTTGCCTTGGATTATGTAAGAAGGAAGAAGGAATGTAGGGATGGATGGAGGGTGTTACAGATAAATAGCAGGATAGCGCATGATATATTGGATGAAGTGATTTTTAGGAGGGATGTGGATGTGGTGTGTGGGTCTGACGTAAATGCTAGATATGTGGGAAAGCAGGGATGGATTATGGACGATACAGGAGGATGGACTGTGGACAGATGAAGTCAGGAAGGGAAACGGATGGGTGGTGGTGCGAATGGGTAACATGGTGGTGTACAGTATGTATATAAGCCCAAATGTCAGCCTGGAAGAATATGAGAGGAGCATGACAGGATTGGAGGACGATCTAAGGGTGTCAAAAGGAAAAAGGGGGATCATAAGGAGGAAGGTGACAGGCGACTTCAATGGTAAGACTACTGTATGGGGGGGGGGGGGGGGAGAAAATGGACAGGAGAGGTGAGATCCTGGAGGAAGTGTTGACATCCAACGGGTTGGTGGTGCTGCTTGATGGACTACTGCCCACCTTCGTGAGGGTTGATGGAGGTTCGTCATTCATTGATATAACAGCATGTGGGCTGGGGGAAAGAGTGAGTAGTTGGAGGGAGCTGGAGGATGAGGAAAGCTTGAGCTTACATAGGTATGTGGAGATGGATATAAGGAAATGGAGAAAGGAATTATTGGAAGAATGGGGATGGAAGTGGACGAAGGCCGAGGCAGAGAGTATGAGGAAGAAAGTAAGAGAGGAGCTAGAAAAGGGTCTTGGACATGATGTAGATAAATGTTACAATGTGATACAGGGCTGTAAAAGAGAGGAGCTGTGGAGGGAGTGTAAGAAAGAACGAAGACGGGTGTTGAGGGGAAGAGAGAGGATAGAGGAAAAAGGGCGATACAAAGAAAAGAAGAAGGAACTGGAGAGGGAAAAAAGAGTGAAGTGGGAAGAGTTACTGGGGGAATTGGAAAACAATCCATGGGAAAAGGCGCATGAGATAGCGGTGAAGAGGATGGGTGGAAATAGCAACGAGGTGCTAGAGGAAGATTGGGAGGAGATTATAGGGGTAGGGTAAATGAGGAGGATAAGGCCGGTAGAGAAGTGGGAAGTAGAGGAGGGGGGAGAACATTAAAGTAAGGAAAGCTCCAGGGATGGATGGCCTGAGGGGTGATATGATGAAGAGGCTGTTGGATGTCAATGAGGATTACTTATGGTAACTATTCAACAGGGTGCTGAGAGAGGAAGAGTTTCCGGTAGGATGGAAGGTGGCCAGGATGATACTGCTGAAGAAGGCGGGTAGAGAGGGGTAGCGGGCGGGGGTTACAGCCCCATCAGCCAGCCGTGTGGTATGGGTAAATTGATGGAGGGGATAATAAAGGATAGGATTAAGGAGGAAGTTGGTAGGAGTGGGGGTTTTAGGGTAAAGCAGCACGGGTTTACGAAGGGGAAATCATGCATCGCGGCTCTGGCTAGGGTGATGGACTTGGTGGAACGGGCTAAAGAGAGCAGCTGGAGGAACAAGAAATTGGCCCTACTCGTGTTCTTCAACGTCGGGAACGCGTTCAACATGGCTGGGGAGATTGATGTTTAATGTGAAAGGGCCGGGAGAGTGGAAGAGGAGGGTAATTGGTAGGACGGTAGAGCAGAGTATGCTGTACGGTGCGGAGGTGTGGGGTGAAAGAGTGGGGGTGAATGCGAGGGCTAGGCCACTCCTGCAGGTGCAGAGAGGGATACTGCTGAGGGTGGTGCAGGGGTACAGGACAGTGGTGTGGACTGGTAGCAGCGGTGCTGGCAAGGTCCTACCCATTGGACGTGATGGCTAGAGCCAGGAATAAAAGCTGGAGGGGTGCGACCAGAGAGGAAGTACAGGAATGGATGGAGGAGGGAATGGAGACAAAGGTGGGAGGAGTATGAGGGCTCGCTAAAAGGAGCGATTGGGAACAGGAGAGATTGGATGGACCGGAAATTCGGCGAGGTGAACTACTTCTTGACACAGGTGTTCACTGGACATGAGTCGAGAGTAGGGTACATCCACAAGATTGGTTAAAGAGAGACTGGAGTGTGCGAGAGGTGTGAAGTTTAGGATGATGTGGGGCATGTGTTTAGATGCCGGAGAAGCGAGGAAGTGCTGAAGAAGTTGGAGAGGAAACTACGGGAAGCGGAGTATTGGGAAAAGATGGTGGAGATAATGTTGAGGGGGGAGGAGGAATGAATGGGAGTGGGTGGCGTAGTAGATAGCATGGTTAGGGGGAGAGAAGGACTCGATATGGCATGAGAGGTAGGAGTGATAGTAGGGAGAAGACGACGGTGTGAGTGGAGAGTGTGCGAGGTCTCGAAAAATGCTAGGGTAGTGATTCCGAGGCGGGGATAACGGCGAGTTTGAAGTGGGTTTGGTTGGAAGGCATCCCCTTGGAGATAAGTCCAACACTGTTTGGGTCCTGGACCCATTCGAACATCTCGACCCGAAAAAAAAGCACTCTAGTTACCTCGAGGACGAGGAGTGGATCAGCATGGCCGAATGTAAGACGGCTTTCTAACTGAGGGGTCCCAGGTTCGACTCCCGAAGGTTTCGCTTTGTCAAAGAATATTAAGCTTATAAGTTGAGATTTAAAAATGTAGACTTACTGGAGAATCATCAATATTCTTCTTCAAGTTAAATATGGAGTTTATTTATTATGCACAAATACCAGCAGAAGTCATTAAGGTCTGTTCCAGCCGCAATCAGAAACTGTCAGAAACGATCACAGAATAGTCGACCATTGCAATCAGTGATAGGAATCACGCGAAAGTAAACTCGTTGTTTGCTATGACCAGTTATTCTCTGATCGTTCCTGACAGTTTCTGATTGCGGTTGGAACAGACCTATTGTGGATACTTCTGGTAACCAAATGTATGATTGGTTCTAAATGCCCTGTAAGTGGTCTGGGAAGCAGAGTTTATTCTAAGAATTTTTCGTAACTACCCCAAGCAAAAAAAAATTCAACATGTCACCTTTGGAACACTGGGATCCAAGACCTGCCATTCAGAAGTGGTTAGGGGCGAAGAGCAGACATAAAGATTGTCCAAAAGCAAAAAACCAGTCATGGTATAAAGATATATTTTCTGAAGCTAATTTGCAAGGAGAAACAAGTGAAAGTAGTAGTGATTCGCTAGTCATAACATAATAAAAAATGAGAATAATCTGTGTTGACCATCTCGAGTTATTTCCTAGAACCAAAACTACCATTTTTATTTTGTAACTACCATTTTCGGTCTGACTACCCGTTAGAATAAACTCTGCTTAATTTTTCTAATTTTGTAAAGCGTTTAATAGTATTGAACTATTATTTTTCGACGTCTCTGCTGGGAAGACTAATACAGTGGATTGTTTTTTTTTCGGCCTCGCATAAGTTTTTACCTTACGAGTGAGATACACACGTTTCAAGGTTGACGTTATCAAATTTGGTACACAATATAATATAAATATGAGGATTAGTGGAGTGATTTTATGGTTTTGAAGATAGAGGAATATTTTCCAAACCAAAAACAATTCATTGACTGGAAAAGATAAGATTTTTTATTATCTTTAGAATGAATTTTGTTGAAAGATTTGAAATGGATTAAAATATTAAAGTATTCAAAATTTAGCATCGGTTTTTGAATTTTATCATTTTTTACTTTGATTAATGTTTAAGATATGGAAAAATTTATTTGATTGATGTTACTTCTATCAATCTAAGATCGAAATAATTATCAATACTTTTTTAGAATTATCATTAAATAGTGGAATTCATTAGAAACAGTTAGTCAAGATTTGGAGACCTTCATTTTTACAACTAAGGAAAAAGTTCAAACCGAATTGATCAATTTACTTTGGAGATAAGTCTGCAAATTAAGCTGAAAATATTGACATTCCAGCAGAAAAACGGGCAAGATTGGCATCACCAGCAGCTGGTCAATCTAGCAGTACTGAAAGCAATGTTAAACCGATTTTATCAAATATATTGTTGAGTAGCGATGGTGATGATGATAAAACCACATCTAACAAAGATGTAGTTTTAGACAAATCTCTTATGTTTCAGTTAATGTCAAAATCGCGAAATATCCCATGCCTCCCTTCATGGGTAAAAACTTTACAACAAAAGAAATTTGTTTTACAGAAAACCACGTGAAATGAGGTGTTTTGCAGGACAAATCGACCGGTGGTGCCAGTCTTGTTGAGAAATTTCGAATTTCACCTGGCCGTTATGACAATATCATCGGCATATCTTTGGCAGGATATTCCGAGGTCAGTCAAACCTCACAGAAGTTTGTCAATTTCCATATAAAGATCCATTAAAACTCCCGGAAATGTAGTCTTTTTATTTTAATGATCTATTTAAGCAGTTGGCCACCGTGCCGCAGTTACTGCCTTCTACCGAGTGACATCCTGCTATGTTATGTCTCTTTATTGTCATATAAAATAAGTTTAGAGCGAGCTTAGTCTCCGGAATTAACTCGCTATGGGTGTATAAAGCAATTTAGCTCGTTGGTCCGTAAACGGTACAAGTAACCTGGAGAAAAGTATTTTTGTGAAAGAAGAAGTCGAGGAGGTGAGCTTTAGAAATTAAAATCAAAAGTAAGTACATCAAGGGACAAGATATCGAGATAATTGAAACTAAATTTTTTTGTAGCTTGCTTCTTATTGCACGACTTTTGGGAAGGCTAGTGAACTCGTGATACGTGTGATGTTACGAAAAAGCGTTCGTCACGCGATGACTCATTAGAAAGAGAGAGAGAGACGCATTGAAATAACGCGCGATAGTATATAACCAACGCTGCGTTAAAATTTTGAAAAACGGTCAAAAATGTCTTGAAAAAAATGGTCAATAATTGTAAAAGACTGTCAAAAATGGTCAATAATTGTTGAAAATTGTCAAAAATGGTCAATAATTGTCAATAATTGTCAAAATCTGTCAAAAATTGTTAAATATTTCAAAAAATGGTCCAAAATAGTCAATAATTGTCAAAATTTTTGAAAGTTGTCAAATATAGTCAATAATTATCAGAAACTGTCAAAAATGGTCAATAATTGTTAACATTTTGAAAAATCGTCAAAAATTGTTAAAATTTTGAAAAAATGGTCAATAATTATAAAAAACTGTCAAAATGGTCAATAATTGATGAAGATTGTCAAAATTTTTGGAAAATTGTCAAAAATGGTCAATAATTATAAAAAAACTGTCAAAAATGGTCAATAATTGTTGAAAATTGTCAAAATTTTTGAAAAACTGTCAATAATTGTCAGAAACTGTCAAAAATGGTCAATAATTGTTAAAATTTTGAAAAATGGTAAAAAATTGTTAAAATTTTGAAAAAATGGTCAATAATTATAAAAAACTGTCAAAAATGGTCAATAATTGTTAAAAATTGTCAAAATTTTTGAAAAATTGTCAAAAATGGTCAATAATTGTTAGAACCTATCAAATATGCTCAATAATGTTCAATAATTGTTAAAATTTGGAAAAATGGTCAAAAATGATCACTAATTATAAAAAACTGTCAAAAATGGTCAATAATTGTCAAAATTTCGAAAAAATTGCCAACATTTTTGAAAAATGTTCAAAAATTGTCAAAAGTGGTCAATAATTGTCAAAACTGTCAAAATTGGTCATTAATTGTCAAAAATGGTCAATAATTGTTAAAATTTGAAAAAATGGTCAAAAATTGTTAAAATTTGAAAAAATGGTCAATAATTGTCAAAAATTGTCAAATTTTTTGAAAAATGGTCAAAATTTTCGAAACATTGTCAAACATTGTCAAAAATGGTCAAAAATTGTCAAAATTTTGAAAAAATGATCTATAATTATAAAAAACTGTCAAAAATGGTCAATAATTGTTAAAAATTGTCAAAATTTTGAGAAAATGATCTATAATTATAAAAAACTGTCAAAAATGGTCAATAATTGTTAAAAATTGTCAAAATTTTTGAAAGATTGTCAAAAATGGTCAATAATTGTCAGAACCTGTCAAAAATGGTCAATAATTGTTAAAATTTTGAGAAATGGTCAAAAATTGTCAACATTTTGAAAAATTGGTCAATAATTATAAAAACTGTCAAAAATGGTCAATAATTGTTAAAAATTGTCAAAAATGGTCAATAATTGTCAGCACCTGTCAAAAATGCTCAAATATTGTCAAAAATGCTCAAATATTGTCAAAAATGGTCAATGCTCACCTATTTTCTTTTAGAATATATGTATTTTAATTTTTTTGACTACCCCTGTATAACTCCTAAACTTTACATGCCACTGTACTATATTCGGCACATAAAATGTACTACAATACGAAAAATGTTCGCCCTAATTTTGTGATGTTTTTATGAGATATAGAGCGTTAAAGTATACTTATTTTTTGTCGAAAATATAGGAAAATATGGGCTATCCTCACTTTGAAGATTATATAATGAAAACCCCCATAGTTAGTTTTGTTGGACTATTTCTCGATAGATTTGGTCAATATTTTCGTAGTTTTTACGATTTTTAAGTTGAAGGATGTTTTTTCAAAAGTCTCCATATATTATTTGTTAGTGAATTTATTATTTTTTGGGGGCAGTAATTAGATTAGATTACAAGGGGGTTGATTGGCCCAGTTGGCCTTACCATACTGTGACCTATAATATCTTCTGTATATACCCTACATCTATATTTCAGTCCAAGAGATCTAGACTACCGAGAAAGCCTATTATCCGTTTTGGAGTTAGGACTGTAACCTGATCAGGCTCTAAGTAGACCTGTTCCAGGTATTTGAGGCGTTGGCGGAAAATTACCCAGTGCAGAGAGAGAGAGACGCATTGAAATAACGCGCGATACTATATAACCAACGCTGCGTTAAAATTATGAAAAATGGTCAAAAATTGTCAAAATTTTGAAAGAAAAATGGTCAATAATTATAAAAGACTGTCAAAAACTGTCAAAAATGGTCAAAAATTGTTAAATATTTTAAAAAATGGTCCAAAATAGTCAATAATTATAAAAGACTGTCAAAAATGGTCAATAATTGTTAAAAATTGTCAAAAATGGTCAATAATCATCAGAAACTGTCAAAAATGGTAAATAATTGTTAAAACTTTGAAAAATCGTCAAAAATTATTAAAATTTTGGAAAAATGGTCAATAATTATAAAAAACTGTCAAAAATGGTCAATAATTGATGAAAATTGTCAAAATTTTTGAAAAATTGTCAAAAATGGTCAATAATTATCAGAAACTGTCAAAAATAGTCAATAATTGTTAAAATTTTGAAAAATCGTCAAAAATTGTTGAAATTTTGAAAAAATGGTCAACAATTATAAAAATCTGTCAAAAATGGTCAATAATTGATGAAAATTGTCAAAAATTTTTAAAAATTGTCAATAATTGTCAGAAACTGTCAAAAATGGTCAATAATTGTCAAAAATGGTCAAATAATTGTCAGAATCTGTCAAAAATTGTCTAAAACTGACAAAAATTGTTAAATATTTTAAAAAATGGTCAATAATTATCAGAAACTGTCTAAAATGGTCAATAATTGTTAAAATTTTGAAAAATCGTCAAAAATTGTAAAAATTTTGAAAAAATGGTCAATAATTATAAAAAACTGTCAAAAATGGTCAATAATTGATGAAAATTGTCAAAATTTTTGAAAAATTGTCAAAAATGGTCAATAATTGTCAGAAACTGTCAAAAATGGTCAATAATTGTTAAAATTTTGAAAAAACGGTCAATAATTATAAAAAACTGTCAAAAATGGTCAATAATTATAAAAAACTGTCAAAAATGGTCAATAATTGTTAAAAATTGTTAAATATTTAAAAAAACGGTCCAAAATAGTCAATAATTGTTAAAATTTTTGAAAGTTGTCAAAAATGGTGAATAATTATCAGAAACTGTCAAAAATGGTCAATAATTGTTGAAATTTTGAAAAATCGTCAAAAATTGTTAAAATTTTGAAAAAACGGTCAATAATTATAAAAAACTGTCAAAAATGGTCAATAATTGATGAAAATTGTCAAAAATTTTGAAAAATTGTCAAAAATGGCCAATAATTGTCAGAAACTATCAAAAATGGTCAATAATTGTTAAAATTTTGAAAAAATGGCCAATAATTATAAAAAACTGTCAAAAATGGTCAATAATTGTTAAAAATTGTCAAAAATTGTTAAATATTTTAAAAAATGGTCCAAAATAGTCAATAATTGTTAAAATTTTGAAAAATCGTCAAAAATTGTTAAAATTTTGAAAAAATGGTCAACAATTATAAAAATCTGTCAAAAATGGTCAATAATTGATGAAAATTGTCAAAATTTTTTAAAAATTGTCAATAATTGCCAGAAACTGTCAAAAATGGTCAATTGTTAAAATTTTGAAAAATTGTCAAAATTTAGAAAAATTCGTCAATAATTATAAAAAACTGTCAAAAATGGTCACTAATAATTGTTAAAAATGGTCAATAATTGTCAGAACCTGTCAAAAATGCTCAAAAATGGTCAATGCTCACCTATTTTCTTTTTTAGAATATATGAATTTTAATTTTTTGACTACCCCTTTATAATTCCCAAACTTTACATGCTACTGTACTATATACAGCATTAAACAATTCAGCATAAAATGTACTACAATACGAAAAATGTTCGCCCTAATTTTGTGATGTTTTTATGAGATATAGAGCGTTAATACTTATTTTTTGTCGAAAATATAGGAAAATATGGGCTATCCTCACTTTGAAGATTATATAATGAAAACCCCCATAGTTAGTTTCGTTGGACTATTTCTCGATAGATTTGGTCAATATTTTCGTAGTTTTTACGATTTTTAAGTTGAAGGATGTTTTTTCAAAAGTCTCCATATATTATTTGTTAGTGAATTTATTATTTTTTGGGGGCAGTAATTAGATTAGATTACAAGGGGGTTGATTGGCCCAGTTGGCCTTACCATACTGTGACCTATAATATCTTCTGTATATACCCTACATCTATATTTCAGTCCAAGAGATCTAGACTACCGAGAAAGCCTATTATCCGTTTTGGAGTTAGGACTGTAACCTGATCAGGCTCTAAGTAGACCTGTTCCAGGTATTTGAGGCGTTGGCGGAAAATTACCCAGTGCAGAGAGAGAGAGACGCATTGAAATAACGCGCGATACTATATAACCAACGCTGCGTTAAAATTATGAAAAATGGTCAAAAATTGTCAAAATTTTGAAAGAAAAATGGTCAATAATTATAAAAGACTGTCAAAAACTGTCAAAAATGGTCAAAAATTGTTAAATATTTTAAAAAATGGTCCAAAATAGTCAATAATTATAAAAGACTGTCAAAAATGGTCAATAATTGTTAAAAATTGTCAAAAATGGTCAATAATCATCAGAAACTGTCAAAAATGGTAAATAATTGTTAAAACTTTGAAAAATCGTCAAAAATTATTAAAATTTTGGAAAAATGGTCAATAATTATAAAAAACTGTCAAAAATGGTCAATAATTGATGAAAATTGTCAAAATTTTTGAAAAATTGTCAAAAATGGTCAATAATTATCAGAAACTGTCAAAAATAGTCAATAATTGTTAAAATTTTGAAAAATCGTCAAAAATTGTTGAAATTTTGAAAAAATGGTCAACAATTATAAAAATCTGTCAAAAATGGTCAATAATTGATGAAAATTGTCAAAAATTTTTAAAAATTGTCAATAATTGTCAGAAACTGTCAAAAATGGTCAATAATTGTCAAAAATGGTCAAATAATTGTCAGAATCTGTCAAAAATTGTCTAAAACTGACAAAAATTGTTAAATATTTTAAAAAATGGTCAATAATTATCAGAAACTGTCTAAAATGGTCAATAATTGTTAAAATTTTGAAAAATCGTCAAAAATTGTAAAAATTTTGAAAAAATGGTCAATAATTATAAAAAACTGTCAAAAATGGTCAATAATTGATGAAAATTGTCAAAATTTTTGAAAAATTGTCAAAAATGGTCAATAATTGTCAGAAACTGTCAAAAATGGTCAATAATTGTTAAAATTTTGAAAAAACGGTCAATAATTATAAAAAACTGTCAAAAATGGTCAATAATTATAAAAAACTGTCAAAAATGGTCAATAATTGTTAAAAATTGTTAAATATTTAAAAAAACGGTCCAAAATAGTCAATAATTGTTAAAATTTTTGAAAGTTGTCAAAAATGGTGAATAATTATCAGAAACTGTCAAAAATGGTCAATAATTGTTGAAATTTTGAAAAATCGTCAAAAATTGTTAAAATTTTGAAAAAATGGTCAATAATTATAAAAAACTGTCAAAAATGGTCAATAATTGATGAAAATTGTCAAAAATTTTGAAAAATTGTCAAAAATGGCCAATAATTGTCAGAAACTATCAAAAATGGTCAATAATTGTTAAAATTTTGAAAAAATGGCCAATAATTATAAAAAACTGTCAAAAATGGTCAATAATTGTTAAAAATTGTCAAAAATTGTTAAATATTTTAAAAAATGGTCCAAAATAGTCAATAATTGTTAAAATTTTGAAAAATCGTCAAAAATTGTTAAAATTTTGAAAAAATGGTCAACAATTATAAAAATCTGTCAAAAATGGTCAATAATTGATGAAAATTGTCAAAATTTTTTAAAAATTGTCAATAATTGCCAGAAACTGTCAAAAATGGTCAATTGTTAAAATTTTGAAAAATTGTCAAAATTTAGAAAAATTCGTCAATAATTATAAAAAACTGTCAAAAATGGTCACTAATAATTGTTAAAAATGGTCAATAATTGTCAGAACCTGTCAAAAATGCTCAAAAATGGTCAATGCTCACCTATTTTCTTTTTTAGAATATATGAATTTTAATTTTTTGACTACCCCTTTATAATTCCCAAACTTTACATGCTACTGTACTATATACAGCATTAAACAATTCAGCATAAAATGTACTACAATACGAAAAATGTTCGCCCTAATTTTGTGATGTTTTTATGAGATATAGAGCGTTAATACTTATTTTTTGTCGAAAATATAGGAAAATATGGGCTATCCTCACTTTGAAGATTATATAATGAAAACCCCCATAGTTAGTTTCGTTGGACTATTTCTCGATAGATTTGGTCAATATTTTCGTAGTTTTTACGATTTTTAAGTTGAAGGATGTTTTTTCAAAAGTCTCCATATATTATTTGTTAGTGAATTTATTATTTGTTGGGGGCACTAATTAGATTAGATTACAAGGGGGTTGATTGGCCCAGTTGGCCTTACCATACTGTGACCTAGAGATCTAGAGATCTAGACTACCGAGAGAGCCTATTATCCGTTTTGGAGTTAGGTCTGTAACCTGATCAGGCTCTAAGTAGACCTGTTCCAGGTATTTGAGGCGTTGGCGGAAAATTACCCTGCAATTGCAGATAATGTGTTCCGCCGTCTTTTCTCCATCATCGCAAAATCTGCATGATCCACTGTCCACTTCGCAGAGTTAAGATCACAGATGGGCGTGTGCGAACAATTCTTCTCTCTCTTTCAAGTAGTGTTGTTCATATTATCCTTGTCGTACTTGTGTAAATCGTATGTCGAGCTAAGATTTTTCGCAATCTGTATATATAGATATTGTTAATTTTTTCCTGGTAGATTTGTCATTCAAGAGTATCCGGTTAAAATTTTAATTTAATATTGAGATTTTTGTAGTTTCAGTGATATTTTCAGTAATGGGTGTTTTTGCTGTTTACGTTGGAAACTTGTAATTGAAAGTATCCACTTAATTGAACATTTTGGAGTTTCTTAACTCCCTTGATTACGATATTTTCAACGAAACAATTACGAAAAAAAAAACCTTCATTTTTAATGATAAGTGGTTAGAGTATCTTTAGAATCGATTTGCAGGATCAACCAGAACCAGGGTAATTCTTTTTTGTCTGGAAATCTAATTTCCATGGAAGTAAAAAAGAAAAAGGGTTATAATTAAAGCAAAATACCGAATCTCATTTTGTACAGACATTCACTAAGTTTATTACGTTCTATCTGTAAAAGCTCGAAATCAAAAGAGCTCGGCTGACCCCTACTTCAAAGTTAAAACAACTTAATGCAAATTTTGTATAATGTTGCCGGTGCTGTGACTGAATTAAGGGACGGTCTTAATTAAACCACTGGTTAAATAATAGCTGATGATATTATAAGATCGAAATTTTAGAAAGTTCGAGAAACCATTTAAGTTTGAATCTGGATATTTTTCAATTTTTGTTTTCGGAAAGGAAGATGAGTGTCTTGTTATTTCAATACGGAGCAAAATATAAGAGTTGTGAAGTTTTTTGCAATTTCAAGAGCTAGAGTTTCTTAAAAATAGTGTGAAAAATGAAAAAGTATATATAATTTTTTTTTGTATTCAGTGCACCCCAATTTAGATTTTTAGATCCTCTTTATTTATTTGATTCACCCAACAAATTTTCAGAGAATTATTTCAGATTGAAATGAGATAAGTGCTATCAATGCGAAAAAAACATAGTATAATTGACATTTGACAACTATGCTACAACACTCCATCGTTCAAAGCTTATCCCGTGGTCCCTTTGTTGGTCCAGTTTTGTTTTATATAAAAACATTCCTCGGTGCATACAAGGCTTTCATGTAGCCGACAATGAATATTTTTCTTTTGCTAAATAGACTAGAGAGATTATAAAAGTTTACTGAAAGGTTTTGGTCGGAAACAAGGGAAGTGAATTTTATAATTAAAATATTATATCCTCCATTATACCCTTTTTAAAGTAAATGTAAAGGCGGGTGTTTGTAATTTGTACACTCATTTTATTATACAGGGTGACAATTTTAAAACTTACAATGGGATGTACCTCGTGAACAGAAAGAGACTTCAAAAAAATTTCAAAAACCGTGTAAGAGATAAAAGTATATATATTATTATATTTTTTTCTGCTTTGGTTATTATAATTATAATTTTGTATTAATTTTAATTATTTGTTTTTTTTGTGTGTTTTTATTATTTGGATAATAATTTTTGATTTGTGTGGTGTGGTTCGTTTTAATTAATAAATATATTATATTTATGCCACGGCTTCTCAGACAGATACTCGACTGCTCACCTCAAGGACGTGTTTCAGGGTCAGTAGAGATAACGGCGCATAGATGGAGTTCCAATCCCTTTTTTAATATATTAAGCTCTTACATATGTGAATAAAAATAGATATGCACTCTGATTTTTTTAATAGAATAATGGTAACCAACAATAAAAAATGGCAATTAATATGCCGAACGATTACAACAAATATCGATATACAAAAAAATTGCCTTTTCGACAATAACTCAACTACGAAATACTTTACTACCAATATTCGCAACGCACCGAATAGAAATACGGAGCGCGGCTTCCGTTACAAATGAAAGATCAGCTGTTCTCCTCTCTGGAATCCGCTGTAGAAATCTAAATAAAGAAAAATATTGATTTGCGAACGCTATATTGCGAATATTCGTAAGGATTTGATATCAAATTCTTCTGTAAGTACGAAAATTTCTATCCTAAATAATACAACCTATAAATTAATCACATTTAAGCACTTTAAATCACTTAGATTATTATATGAAAATTTTAACCTCAATACACAACTCAAATGAACGATTCATAGATGATATTTTTGATTTTATTTCAGTTTCTGGATACTGGAACCTCGTTCAAATTAATCAACAAGATTAATCTATCTCGTACAAATACTTGGAGTACAAATGAAAAATTTATGGAGTGGATATCTCACCAATTTAGTAGATTCTACGTTCTGATTTCATGTGGGAAATTCTCCACAACTTGTCTGCAAACTCTCGACTCTCGTAGTCTGCTCGTTAGCACCTCGCTAACCACTTTTCCTGGTTTTCTACCAGAAAAATTCACTCACACCAAATTCTTTTCTGACGCTCTTCTTCGCGTCCCCCAGAACTCTCACTATCGCGTTCTCAGTCAACAACTCTCTTAGTTTCCTCATAGCAACGCTTTTTGAAACAAAATATTACTTCCTTCCAAAAACGTCTTACCAACATATTATACAATCAGGTAAGTAATTATTTAATTTCATTATGTCACTTTATGACATTTATATAAACTTGTTATTTACAATATTACTAACTAAATTTCTAATATAAATGAAATCAGAGTAGCATCGTAACTTGGATTAAATATTATTAAAAATTTCATATTTTAAATTAAACCAAATTAATACAATGACATATAAAAATTATAATCCGATTGGACATACTATTGACATTTTGCTTCAAATAATTATTAATATGAATTTACCTTTGACTATAGAATATCAACATCTATATTTCATAATAAACACATACAGGGTGTATCAAAATTGTTTATGGATAATTGAATTCTACTTTTTTCTATAACTTGTTTATTCTAGTTCATTTTAAATTATGACACCTTGAATTTCTATTGGTATATGTCCACAAAATCTATAATAATATATAATAAATAAATAAATAAATGTTGTAACCATGGGCGATGTTATTATTATTATTATTATTATTATTATTATTATTATTATTATTACGTTTAAAATACTTAAGTTGATGCAATAAAACATTTACTAATTTTAATTTACTCGGTATAATCGAAAATAAAATAAAACAATATAAATGTAAGTGGAATATTAATAATGTAAAATTAAATAAAATACTTAAGTGATAGGCCAACGGCAGATGTGAGATGTCGTACCTGAAATTAAAAAGAGATACGGATGAGCAATCAAGTTTACCAAAAGTATTTTTATATTAAAGAAAGTAATCAAAATTTGACATTAGTAATTAAGTGAAATTATTATCTTTACTAGTCATCTTTAACTAGAAAACAACATTAATAAAGTTGATTCATGTCACATGTCAAGAACTTTCATTTCCATTGAAAAAACTGACCAAATATTAATTCTCCATTCCGTTGACATTGACCGCAGTGTCCACTATTGATCGATAAAAACAGGACAATCACACTGACTACAGCAACAGGAATAATAAACAATCATTCTTGTGCCACAGCAGTGACAAAACTAGCACACTGACCGCAATGTCACTAGCCCGTACGAACTACAGTACGACCCCTGGAAAACTGTCCACAATAATCCAAACACAAACGCATACACTGACCGCAATGTACTACGCCGGAACAAACAATATAATATTACTAATAACTTTATTTTTCATTACAACTCGTATGTGAAAAAATATAATAAGTATATTCTCAAATACATTTTAATCAAACAATACAACCCTGTAAATTGACTATAAAATATTGATTGATAATAATATTTAATTTATTTAAAGAAATACTTTGATTGTGAAATGAAACAAATGATAATGGATAAAACTTAATTACTCAGTGAGAAAACTCACCCTAATCAGCAAACAGCCACACACACAGAAATTGCACTTAGTCACTAAGCTTAAATTAAGAATGACAACTAATTTCAACTTCACACAGCAAAGATTTTTAATAAAATGTTCTTTTTCTTATGCCTTTCTTTGAGATTATATCAAAGCTTTAGTAATTCGATATCTTCGTATCTTTAATGTTGACTGTGACTATTTAGGAATGTGAATATTTCATGTGCCTGAGTGCTGAATGTTTCGTATTTTAAAATTTTATAGATTTTATATAGGGAGGTAAAAAAAATATTCTTACACACATATCATATCAATAACAATCAATTAGAATTAAAACAAAATTGCAAAGGATCTAGGAGTTATATTTGATTGCAATATGAAGTTTAATATACATATTGAATATATTGCATCACGATCAGCTAAAATGTTAATTTAAGGAACAGTATCTGAATTTCGTTGTAGTAACAATAATAATAATAACGTTTATTTAAAAGAAGAATTAACAAATTGTATACATATAAAAAAGTAGTCAAAATTCAAACTAAAAAAACAACAATAATACATAACACTAAAACTTAAAGTATTTTCAACAGTGTAACCCATTAAGACCATAGAGGTTGAGCATGGATGACAAGTGATGAAAAGGAATACTTTTGGATACGCTACTTTGGTTTATTCCGTTGATTTTTAATTTAAGAAATATTATTTTAAAAATTTTTTTGTTATCAATTTTCAATAATTTTTTCTATATCTTTAGATCCTAATGATTTTATATATGTTTTAAATATTGATTTTAAAAGATTGGTTGAATTTAGTTTTCTTATATTATATATTGTTACGATACGATAAGGTAATGCCAATTTGTAACGCCCCACGTTGGGCGCCAATTTGCAACGGCTACTCAGTTTAGAGAGCACCTCAGGTGTAGATTCTGAGACCAAACTAGTGAAAATTCAGAGAGTAGTCTTACCGGTTCTCGGGTAATCCTACTTGAAATTTATTTTAATTAAGGTACTGAAGGAAGTTAATTATTAATCAAGTTACTGAAATTAATAATTAAAAATTATGAAAGTTAAGAAAGGTAAGTGGGCGCCACCCTGAATAATAATTTGTTACTCACATCAGCATTATAGCGACAAATCCTGGAATATTGGAAGGGAAAATAAACTATGAACAACGTTATTAATTTACAAGTTGTATATTGACTTTCAGAAAAACAATTAAACAAAAAAAACTAAATGACTAGTTTTATTGAGTTGTTCTATGTTGAAGAAGCGATCGGTGAAATAAATATATATGTTACTTCCCATGGTTCCAGATAAAGTCCTGGTAATATTCCAGATATAGGTAGTGATATCCTGGATATGGTCCTGGTTCAGATGGAGTCCTTGCTAAAGTTCTTAATCAAGGTACAGATGAGGTTCTGGTTTCAGATGGAGTCCTGGTTACAGTTCTTAATCAAGGTACAGATGAGGTTCTGGTTTCAGATGGAGTCAGTCCTGGTTACAGTTCCAGGTAAAGTGTCCCAAGTAAAGTGTCCCAAGTAAAGTTCTTGTCCTAGGTAAAGTTCCTGTCCCAGGTAAAATGCATTCACATGAATGCACTTTTTAAAGATAAGATAAGATACAGTAAAATTTTGCTTCAATAGCACATGTTCACAGGAAAGAAGAATGAAACCTCTTTGCCACTGTTTAAATACAGGAAATCATATGAAAGAGAACAGACTTACGTCTCGTGTTCATGTCAAGCTCAGACGCTTTGACCAGGAAAGGAATTTACATTTCAATAGTGAATTCTTAATTCACATTTAATTAGTAATTGGTAGAAGAAGAGATAAGAACGAGGTCGAAGTGGGAGTAACAAATAGCAGTGGATATTTTCACGACAGACGGAATTCGTTCGGCCCGTATGAAAACGTTGATTTCGACTCTTGTCGACAGTAAATACATTCAGCCTCGAAATATTTCTCGGTGTTGGGTATGAGAAAGCACTGGCTATTCGCCGCCCATACGATAATTTATTATTAATTAAATAGAGAAAAGTAAAGTGAACGAAATTAACGTTACAATATATATCAGGTAGGAAGTTAAATAATCGTGGAGCTAAAAAACCGAAATATCTTGTACCTATAGTTTTTTAGCAGTATTTGTTTGAATATAATTATTTGTTTTAGTTCTAGTATGATAATGTTGATCAGGAGTTTGCAGATTAGCGCGATTTTGGAATAAATGAATAATTAAACTATCAAAATATAGGTGCCTCAAAGACATTACATTTAAAAAGAAGATGTGTGAGGTCCATCTTAAATGTGAGTCTATTGTTACTCCAAAGTAATATATTTCGGATTTTAAAGAAATATCTTGAGGAACTCCAGCCGATATAACTTTTTCCTCACTGCATTCAAACTGTTATGCTTTGCATTAGTTAGGACAATCCTAGACCATGGATCTACCATTTAGAGTCCAAATAGTCTAACTAGTATCGAGCGTATAGAAAAAATTCAAAAGAGTTTCCTACGAATTTATACTTTTAAATCTAACAGATAATTATGATGAAATTCTACGTGTATTAACATTTCCACTCTTGAACATAGACGCATGGAAAATGATCTATAAAATTATTAATGGCTTTGTGCAGTGATCTCAAATTCTTGAAATTATTGATTTCAATGTCAATGATAGGAGAACACGTAACACGAAACTTTTTAAAACAACTTATCATCATAGTAATTACGGTTTGAATGAACCTATTACAAGGATGCTGAAGTTTGCAAATTAATACAGTTAACAATTAAATCTTTTCAATCCTTCACTTCAGCAATTTAAAACAGCTGTCAAGGATTTGCAATAGATTTGCATAGTATGTTATATTATTTTATCTGTGTTTGTTTTATAATTGAGAAAGTGTACACTGGAGTACACCAACTGGCCAATATCTTCGTATGTACGTATTTATATAGTCTTTCTAGTTCAATACACTCAAATTTTTTAACGTAAATCGATTATTCGCTCTTCCTTAACAGTTTGTTATTTTCAATTTTATTTTTCTATTTATTTATTTTTTTTCTCTCATTATTTTCATATCTTTATCTTTCCTTTTTTTATTTTTATTCCTTCATTTTTTTAATTATATATTAATTTTGCTTTTTTTATTTTATTTTTTTTCTCGCTTCTTTTTAATTTTTTTTTTCTATATATATATTTTTTCTATATTTTTTTATTTTATTTTATTTTTTTTTTTTCATATTTGGTACTAGGATACACAAAAGGAATATTGTTTAATTACAATTTTATACCAGCTTTTCTAAAATAATCATATAGTGTTCATTATGCTTGTTTCATTTGTAATTGCATTTATGTTTTACACGTTTTTGTCACAATTTTATACACAAATGGATATTTCCGCGAATAAATAAATCTTAATCTTAAGTTATTAAATAATTTATTTTTGGCGAAAATACATGTCCCCGTAAAGACATAAGTAAAACACAATAATCTACTAATTTATTAACTTCATTAACTTTTGTGGAGCCGTCTATAATTTATTACTATGTCATTTTGGAAACCATTTGAAACGACAGTTCGAGATGATCTATCGCGGGAATCGGGAATCATTTATCAAAGATATTTGTACGCCATTGCGCGGCATTTGCCATCAACGTGATTTAAAATCTCTCTCTTCACATTGACTTTAGAAATAGTACACCTAGAATGTCTTGGGGGTGTCCATGATTTAGTTTAAATTATTTTTCGAAAGTGATTTTCAGTATTTTAAAATGTTTTGTAACTTCACCGCGCTATATCTCAGAAAAGTTATAAAGTGCAACTATAAGATACACGAAAAATTATAGCGAAAAGAAATTTTTTGAGCAGACTTTTAATATAAATAAAATTTTCTACAAAAAAGTCCAACCTCATGATCGTTTAACCTTTTTTCATTATACTTCTATTATAATAGAATAATTTTGTATTCAAAAGTTTTTCTAACAATGCCTTACAGTATTAATTTTCGCATTAAATATCCCCTTTTTCATTCTATTTTATTTACATTATTATTTTCAAAGGATCAAAAAACATGTTCAGGATAAAACTCCATTATCATATATAATCAAAATATTTCTTATTATTCAAGAAACAGAATTTAAATGAACTACATTCCATGTTATTTTAATTAAAATCAACAATAATTTCGTGAAACGTATTTAAATCATCAGGATTTATAATTTCAGTATATTTCTTGAACTCTTGTTATGGTGATCTTCAACAAAGAGCACTATAGTATAATTAAAAACAACGAAAGTTAACCGATTTTTGATGAGGCTATGTGATGTATGAATTACTATAGCTTTTTATCTCAGGAATTTAGTTCTGAACTAATTTTTGAAATCCACCCTCGGGAATGGGTTGAAAACCATTAATAAATTATAAAAATCGCAATATATTGAGAATTAAAGGAATTCAATTAAAAAGTTTTAGATAAAAGTTGTAAAGACAAAAATTCTGCTTCTGCAATGTTAAATCGATTTTTTTCTATAAATAACAGGAATGCCGTTAAATGTTATTAAAGTTTCTAACAATTTTTAACCCTCTAATCGACCGCTGGTGGTTACGTCTCCCACCTTGACAATTGCCTTGCAGAAATGACGTACTTAGCCAAGGTCCCTAAAGTACATAGGTTGTAATAAACTATTGAAGGTCATCCGACGTCGCCATATTGCGCGTCATCGTGCCTGTCGTATACAGATACATTCAATTAAAAACGGAACATAGGGATTTAGTGTATTCGCCGATCTAAATAGTCCACCAACAAAACATTTCTATAAGTTCACTTCAATGAATATCAAATATTGGTCTGGACAGCTGGATTTAGAATCACTGTAAAAAAGCCCGCCCCTTCTCCTTCCAAAATTTGTTAGTTATGTGCGAGGTGTGTGCGAAGTGCGAACTGCGATTTGGTATTGAATAATTATTTGATGGGGGTAGTAAACGTCGCTACATATTGAAACAATATGCTTACGTTTTATGTTGTTGAAATCGAAAATTAATTGTTAAATTCTCTTTAACAATTAATGTTTCGAGTTAAGATAATATGTTTTGATTTCTTTTGGCCATAACGGCTTTCAAAATACAAATAAATTCGTAAATAAAACAAAATAGGATTCTATAAATTGAAACAAAGTTATGGGCTTGAACGCTCCGCTCCGCGCGACAACATTCTTTCTCAAGCAACAATCTGTTACTTTACGATCTAAATACACAAATAACTATTTTCTACAGTCGCGCGTAAAATGATTAATTACCATATTCAAATGAAATCGTAAAGTCGACAAATGCCGAGGATTGTTACTTTACGCTCTAGCGCAAAAAAGGAATCTTTTTCGCTCGCTTATTTAATCAAACCACGCCCTCCAAATTAACTCAATTGGTGAATACTTATGGAACCGCCCTTCTGACTTCTGACCTGACTTCCTATTAGCAAGCGCGTGCGTGTGTTTTCCCTCTCACTTCGAATATTGACTGATATTCTGATTCGAATTCTGACAAGTCCGAACAAGTCAGTAGTAGGGATGTGAGATTATTGGAAAAGAATCGATTAAATAAAAATCGATTTTCCTTTATTCAAAATTATTCGATTTGACAAAAATCGATCTTAATAAAAAATAAATCGATTTCTGCGAAAAAAAAATTTTTGTATTATCTTAAAAAGTACATGCTTTTCATATTCCGATAATAAACCACCTGAAAGATTAATTCATTAATAATTTATCAGATTAAAAATCAAATAAAATTATATGAAAATTGTCAAAAATTTTGTAATATGGTCAAAAATGTACAATAATTGTCAAAAATTGTCTATTATTGTCAAAAACTGTTAAAAATTGTCAAAAATTTTAAAAAAATTTGAAAAATAGTCAAATATTTTCAAAAATGGTCAATAATTGTCAAAAATGGTCAAAAATTTTGAAAAATTGTTAAAAATTTTGAAAAATTGTTAAAAATTTTGAAAAATTGTTAAAAATTTTGAAAAATTATCAAAAATTTTGAAAAATAGTTGATAATTGTCAAAATTGTTAAAGTTTTTGAAAAATTGTCAAAAATTTTGAAATATGGTCAATAATTGTTAACAATTGTCAATAATTATCAAAAATGGTAAATAATTTTGAAAAATGGTCTAAAATTTTGAGAAATTGTCAAAAATGGTCAAAAACTATCAAAAATGGTTGAAAATTGTCAATTATTGTTAAAAACTGTTAAAAATGGACAATTATTGTCAAAAACTGTAAAAATGGTTAAAAATTGTCATCATTTTGGAAACTGGTCAAACATTCTTTCTCAAGCGGCAATCTGTTACTTTACGCTCTAAATACACAAATAACTCTGTCTGAACAAGTCAGTAGTAGGGATGTGAGATTATTGGAAAAGAATCGATTAAATAAAAATCGATTTTTTTTATTCAAAATTAATCAATTTGACAAAAATCGATTTTAATAAAAAATAAATAGATTTCTGCGAAAAAAAAATTTTTTTGGTATTATTTTAAAAAGTACACGCTTTTCATATTCCGATAATAAACCTGAGAGATTCATTCATTAACAATTTATCAGATTAAAAATCAAATAAAATTATATGAAAATTGTCAAAAAGTTTGTAATATGTTCAAAAATGTACAATAATTGTCAATTATTGTTAAAAACTGTTAAAAATTGTTAAAATTTTGAAAAATGGTCGATAATTGTCAAGAACTATCAAAAATTTTGAAAAATTGTTAAAATTTTTGATAAATTGTCAAAAATGACCAATAATTGTCAAAAACTATCAAAAATGGTCAAAAATTTTCAAAAACTGTCCAAAATGGACAATTATTGTTAAAAATTGTCAAAATTTTGAAAACTAGTTGATAATTGTCAAAATTGTTAAAGTTTTTGAATAATTGTCAAAAACGGTCAAAAATTTGGAAATATGGTCAAAAATTTGGAAAAATGGTCCATAATTGTTAACAATTGTCAATAATCATCAAAAATGGTCAATAATTTTGAAAAATGGTCTAAAATTTTGAGAAATTGTCAAAAATGGTCAAAAACTATCGAAAATGGTTAAAAATTGTCAATTATTGTTAAAAACTGTTAAAAATGGACAATTATTGTCAAAAACTTTTAAAAATGGTTTAAAATTGTCATCATTTTGGAAAATGGTCAAACATTCTTTCTCAAGCGGCAATATGTTACTTTACGCTCTAAATACACAAATAACTATTGAAGTCCCCAGCATTTTTTTAGGAAGTATAGTTATTGAATTTATAGTGAGGTTTCAATAACAAACCCACAGAGCAGTTTGAATTGGGCAGACACGATGACGTTTTCCCGCGCATTTTAATCGAGCTTCTGATTGGCCGAAAATTAGTAGACAACCTATGTACTTTAGGGACCTTGGTGCTTAGCGGTGGTGCGAGTGTGCATGAAAAAGTAATACAGACATAAATATCAGGAGTTGGTCGAATTAATATTTCAATTTTCGACATGTATTATATTATGAAATGTATAATGAGTAGAAAGAATATGAATCATTGAAGTAAAAGATAATAAATATATCTACTACAAATATTTCATACTAATGCAAGATTAAATAAACTATTAGTACAAACGTGTGTACATTTATTTTTTCACCTGTATGTGAGCTTGTGAATTTGTGAGCTTGTGAATTTGTGAGTTTGTTTGTAACTCTCCTAGCAAGTGGCTTATTACTGTTAGTATATCCAAACAATTTAAGTACGTTCGTTGGCCGAGCGGGCTAAGACGCGGGTTTTCGATTACGTCGGATTCGCCGTTTGTGGGTTCTAATCCCGTCCACTGCTGAAAAAATTTTTTTTACACTTTTTTACACTTTTTATATAAGGTTCACTTGTATGTATGTATCTTTGTTTGTTTGTAACGCAACCTTTAAACTCGATTTTTACCCACTTCAAACGCTCAGATTAATTCGAAATTGTGCACACTTATCAAGGACCGATGACAACACAATGTAGTAGTTAAATATACAATGTTCCATTACAAAAAAAACAACTCTGATCTGGCATCAAGTTTGAAAAAAACTAAAAAACAAAAAATACACCTTATAGTAAATCGAACTAAAAAGTAAAAAATAAATATAGTTTAAAAAAAACTAAAAAACACGCTTTTAAATAATATCGGACTAAAAAGTTCAAAATAAGCTTAAAGCAATAATGAACGAAAAACTTTTTAGTCCGATATTATTTAAAAGCGTGTTTTTTAGTTTTTTTAAACTATATTTTTTATTAATTGTAATTCGTTTTGCCATGAGAGTGTTTCTTATTTTTCAGATGCATTTTTAGGATAATCCACTTTTCAGAGAATTTATGCACATGGTGGTCTTCGTCAAAGAATTTTGAAAGTTATTGGACTAAAGAAAAACCAGGGTTGTTCAAATTTGAATAAAGTCGTTTGTGCATATTTATTTATAAGGATTTTTCAAGTCCTCGAGCAAGGATTTTGTATACTGAAAAATGAAATTATTAAAATAAGCTTGGCTTTTTGTGGCAATCTAATTAAATCAAATCCCTCTTTTATTATTCCAATCTTTTTTTTATTATACTCATAAAAGAGGTCTGAGAAATTTGAATTTATAATGAAATATACAGGAGGCTATACATTCCATTTTCTTCTACTAGTAGTTAAGTTATATTGTTGATTTTTTTATCAATTTTTGCGTACATTTTTCCAAAAACTGGTTGGACATGGTTCGACGTTTGGCTATGAAGCTTAGATGCTAATCACCCCTATTATGTACGTTTACAACGCATGAAGTATCTGATGTACTGTATAAATTTCAAAATAATAAGTTTCCAGGAGCTTGTAGCATATCTATCGACCTGTTTCGACTTTTAGATTATCTCGCAAATCCTTCTTTAAATCCCGCTAGACGTCTCATTAGCCGCTTCCAATCCCCAACCCGGACCGTAAGACAATGGACGAGTTCTATCTATACAAGGCAAATGATGCACACAAAAAAAAAATGAAAAAGGTTAGTCGCATAAGGAAGCGCTTTTTCCGACCAATTTTCAGTTTTTCTTATACAGGGTGAGTTCGAGGAACTGTACATACTTCTACCGTAAGTAGAGGCACGTTAGGGGATTATCAAATGACCATTAAATAATGTCTTCTTGTTTTGATCATTAATATTCAGGGTGAATTATGGATCTTCACCAAAATAATGTTTCGTCATAACTATTCAATGATTAAGTCGATTTGTCTCATTTTTTGGTGAAAGTTTGTATTAGTGTCTGACAACTAACTGACATATATTCAAAATTTAAAAAATCCATGACCGTCTTCGTGAAAATTTGTGAGACTGCTTCATATTCAACACTTCACCCTGTAAGTATTTGATTTTTGTAAAATCTGACATAGTTTTTTCAGAGGCCATAAATATAGACAGTTAGACCTGGGTATTTGAATTTTTTGTTACACTTATTCCAATTAAAGATTCATTTTAGAGTCAAATTGAAAATTGATGATAATGAAATATTTGGATGATAATTGTGTAGATCCAAAACACAGTAATAACGAGTATATCTTTTTATTTCTTTAACAACCTCACTCCTTCCATGTTGGGAAACTACTGAACACAGTGAACCTACTCACAGAGTGGGGAAAGTCAGTCTCTGCTGCAGCGTTGCCAGTTTAGAATGTTTGGTACTTTATAAGTAATAAATAACTTATTTTGCATTTGACTTTTAACACCGGATAACGGTGTATTTAGTGGGAGAAAATCGAGATTGGTAATATTGACTTTTCAAAAATAAGTGAGATCAACACAAATAAGAATAAAATAATGGAGTTCAAGAAAAAATTTGGACAAATTACAATCTGCAATAAATAAAATCCGTACACTGCTTTCGATTTAACAATTATTGGTATTTAACATTGTTGCCGCTTGAAATGCCGTTCAAAATTTTAAAACAACGATAGACAAAAATTAGGAATAATTTTTACAGATAAGTACATTTGGCAACACAACATTAAAATAAATAGGAGGGGATTGAATACACGCCCAACTGTTTTGGTAGAGGGGACTGATCGCTGGGCTAACAAGTCTTCTCTCTCTTTCACGTAGTTTTGCTCATAGTTTCCTTGTCGTACTTGTATAAGTCGCATTGTAAGAAAGGGATTTTCGCAATATGTATGTTAAAAGAGCATTTTTACATAAAAGTCTGTGTGTAGGTCTAGTTAGCTTGGGAAATAAGTATCAAAACTAAAGTATAATATACACTCACAGACAAAAATGTTGCATATTTTATTTTGTCTTTATTTAAAAAAAAAACGCTATCCATTAACACTCTAATTTTTTAAATGCCTTACACACGAGTGTCTTTACTTATGGTCAAATACATTACATATTGAAGGAACTAATGAAATTAGAAATATTTACAATAACGACGGTATAACAATGCTCTGAACCATCATAACAAATTAGTACTTGGATTTGTTCTTGTGGAATTCGATGTTTTTCCTGTCTTAATTCAACAATTGAATCAGTGGCTGCAATTTTTCGTTTTGGGAGGTGCCATATATGTTTTATGGGATTAGTATTAGGACTCATCATATGTGGAGGAACTGAGGTATGCCATCCGTCTACTAATAAGAACGGGTCTAGACAAAGAACCCTAGAATAACAGGAGGGCATACACAATAGGTCTGCAAAGGTCGTAGTGGAGAGGCTCTTAGAAACACTCTATTTCCATATTTATCTTATCTTATAGTGATATTTTTTACCTGGGTTCAATTTATGTATCACCAAATCATTGGAATAAGAGGTGATTTATTTTTGGCAGCTAGAAATATACAGAAAGTTCCTTATTGTTTCAAAAATTTTGAGGATAAAATTCTCGGGGCTATGGATGCCACTGAGATATCATTACAATGACCAAGAAACTTTAGGCAGCAAGGAAATACTTACTCCAGCGCGGCGATCTTTCGAAAGCGGCAATCTGTTACTTTACGCTCGAAAAACACACATAATTTTTTCTACAGTCGCCCTTTTAATAATTAAAACAATTTTTTATATTATCTTAGGTTATAATGTGATAGAATAATCGTCATTTTCGCTATTCATCATGATTAACCTTGGAAAGATCTACTAACTAGGGATGTTAAAAAATAATAATGTTGACAATTATGGTCCATTTTTCCAAATTTTTGACAATTTTTCAAAAGCTATAACAATTTTTGACAATTATCAACTATTTTTCAAAATTTTGACAATTTTTAATAACAATTGTCCATTTTTGACAGTTTTTGACAATTTTTGATAGTTTTTGACAATTATTGGCCATTTTTGACAATTCTTAAAAAAATTTAACAATTTTTCGAAAATTTTTACCATTTTTCAAAATTATTGACCATTTTTGATAGTTTTTGACAATTATCGACTATTTTTCAAAATTTTAACAATTATTGACCAATTTTGACAATAATTGTCCATTTTTGACAATTTTTTACAATTATTGACAATTATGGACAATTTTTTTAAATTTTAGACCATTATTTTTCAACTATTTTTCAAAATTTTGACAATATTTAACAATAATTGTCCATTTTTGACAGTTTTTGACAATTCTTCAAAATTATTGACCATTTTTGATAGTTTTTGACAATTATCGACCATTTTTAAAAATTTTAACAATTTTTGACAATTATTGACCAATTTTGACAATAATTGACCATTTTTTACAGTTTTTGAAAATTTTTGAGTTTTTGACAATTATCGACCATTCTTGACAATTTTTCAAAATTTTTTTAAAGTTTTCGACAATTATCGACCATTTTTGACAATTATTGACCATTTTTGAAAATTTTATACCATTTTTCAAAATTTTTGACAATTATCAAGCATTTTTCGAAATTTTAACAATTATTGACAATTTTTGACCATTTTTGACAGCTTTTGACAAAAATTGTCCTTTTTTTACCAATTATTGACAATAATTGACAATTTTCATATTATTTTATTTGATTTTTAATCTGATAAATTGTTAATTAATGAATCTCTTAGGTTTATTCTGGGAATATGAAAAGCATGTACTTTTTAAAATAATACAAAAAAAAATCGATTTATTCGCAGAAATTTATTTATTTTTTATTAAAATCGATTTTTGACAAATCGATTAACTTTGAATAAAGAAAAATCGATTTTCATTTAATCGATTCTCTGCAATTAATCTCACATCCCTACTACTGACTTGTTCAGACTTGTCAGAATTCGAATCAGAATATCAGTCAATAGATTTTTAGTAAATCGATTTTATAAATTACGTGTTTAAATCGATTTTCGGAAACGGCTCGTATTATTTATTGACTATTTTTCAAAATTTTGACAAAAATTATTGACCATTTTTCAAAATTTTAACAATTATTTTCCGTTTTTCAAAATTTTAACAATTAGGTATTGACCATTTTTGACAATTATTGACCCTTTTGACTGTTTTTCAAAATTAGTGACCATTTTTCCAAATTTTTGATAATTTTTGAAAATGATGACAATTTTTAACCATTTTCGACAGTTTTTGACAATAATTGTCCATTTTTAACAGTTTTTAACAATAATTGACAACTTTTAACCATTTTTGATAGTTTTTGACAATTTTTCAAAATTATTGACCATTTTTGATAATTATTCACAATTGTTAACAATTATGGACCATTTTTTCGAATTGTTTTAAAAATTTTTCGCAATTGACCATTTCTGACAATTTTTCAAAATTTTTTCAAAGTTTTTGACAATTATTGACCATTTTTCAAAATTTTAACAGTTATTGACAATATTTGATAGTTTTTGACAATTATTGACCATTTTTGACAGTTTTTGGCAAAAATTGTCCATTTTAATAGTTTTTGACAATTATTGTACATTTTTGACCATATTTCAAAATGTTTGACAATTTTCATATAATTTTATTTAATTTTTAATCTGATAAATTATTAATATGAATCTCTTAGGTTTATTATCGGAATATGAAAAGCATGTACTTTTTAAAATAATACAAAAAAAATCGATCTCTTCGTAGAAATCAATTTATTTTTCATTAAAATCGATTTTTGACAAATCGATTAACATTGAATAAAGAAAAATCGATTTTTATTTAATCGATTTTTTTCCATTAATCTCACATCCCTACTACTGACTTGTTCAGACTTGTCAGAATTCGAATCAGAATATCAGTCAATAGTCGAAGTGAGAGGGAAGAACACAAGCACGCGCTTGCCAATAGGAAGTCAGGTCAGAAGTCAGAAGGGCGGTTCCATAAATATTCACCAATTGAGTTATTTCGGAGGGCGTGGTTTGATTAAATAAGCGAGCGAAAAAGATTCCTTTTTTGCGCTAGAGCGTAAAGTAACAATCCTCGGCATTTGTCGACTTTACGATTTCATTTGAATATAGTAATTAATCATTTTACGTGAGACTGTAGAAAAAATTGTTTGATACCATATTTTGTGGATTGAATTAATATGTACCTATAAATTTCTTGGATAATTAGCAAATTGATGAAGAATTTCATACAAAACCAATAATTAAAAGTGTAATTAAAATATAATGTTTCTGTTAACACTTTATTGTATTGCTTCAGTTAGTTAAATCATAAAAAGAAAATATGAAAACTTCACTCTATAAATACATATGGGAAGACTAGAAACACAAAGAATGGTGAAAATGATACGTATAGGTGTTGACAGCTGACATGGGTTTTTCGTCAACTGTAAAATGTAAAATACCCCAAACTAAAAAGTCCTGCAATCTTTACGGGTACAACATGAGTGGTAAAAGGACTCAAAATATATAACAAAAACCACTTCCTTATGCGGCTAACCTTTTTCATTTTTTTTATTCGTTATGTTGGCAGCATTTGCCTTGTATAGAACTCGTCCATTGGCATCAAATCTGCCAACGGCCGCCTCCCTTTTGGCAACGCCAACGTCGAACTTCCTCTGACCGCCACCTCATTTTCGCTATCGACAGTCTTCAAGGCAAGACGAACCTTTTTTATTGCAAATCTTTAATATCTTCCTAAATTGCTGCGAATAACTATTTTTAACCCTATATTGGATTCATTTTAAAACAACATGTTCTCGATATGAATTGTACAATCAGTATCAATTTTAAAATAATTATGTAAACACAACATTAAGGATACCTCTAGGACACCTCTTAGGATACTTCAAAGATACCTCAAAGGCACTTCATCTCCAATTTGATTGACGACCCATCACTGGGATACCTCCATATCAAGCTTTCCATCGAACTCTTCCTGGAGGAAATACAGTTAAAGATAAGTGTACCCAAAATTATTTCGCCGATGTTTAAAAGGTAGTGGCGCCCTAAAGCTTCTTATAGTCGACAACCCTCTGGCATATCCAGTGCAACACAAACATGGAGTCGAACCTCCCTTGAGAAGGGAGTGGTCAATAACTAGCGCCCAAGCGAACATCAAGTTACAAGCTGTTACAAGCTGATGGTAGTTCTTTTGAAATAATCCATAATTCGGTGTCAAAAAAGTATAAACCGGTTTAACGCAGGAAACTCAAAAAACATATACTTTATTGTCAGGGGTGATGAATCCTGGATATACTCTTATGAACCGTCACTCGGCTGTTCCAAGATGAACCTAGCTCTATATGCAAATCCCTAGAGCACAACAACTAGGAGTCTACTTACCTAATCTAAAACCTGCAGATATCCTAAACATCCTTCGGGAAATAGGTCTAAAGGAACTACTAGTTTCTGAGACTTTTCTCAAGAACTAAGTAGAAGAAGGGGGACAAAAAAATATTTTTTGGGTCTCAGTGAATGTCACCCCAATATATATACATGAAGGACCGTCAATGACTATTTCATAGTGGGTTTGTTCCAGCTGACATTTATGAACCGTTCTGGAATCGTATCGAGTACTGTATAGTGCGCAAACTCGAATTAGGGAAGGACAATAAGCAATAAATAAGGATCCAGAATGGGAACCCGAATAATTGCTCGCGGATCAAAAGTAATAGAGGAGTAAACCTCGATAAAGTAAACCTGATGAAGTAAAGGAAGTGGAGAATGGGAAGGAAGGAAGAAAAGAGGGAGAGTGTAGAGAGATTGAAGGATATGGTAAGGCGGATGGAGGAAAGGGTGGAAAGGCTGGAGGAGCAGAAGGCAGCGGCAGAGGGGCGGGTCAAGGAATTGGAGAGGTTGAGGAGGCAGGACGATAGGAAGGAGATTATGCAAACACGATGAAAGGAGGGGCAAAGAGACTGGGAAGGATGGAAGGAGGTTAGGGATAAGGACTGGGATGGTAAAAAGGGGGAGAGAATAAAGGTGAAGGTGGGAAATCAAATATTAGGAGATGAGAAGGTAAAGGTGGTATGGGTGACCAAGGAGGACAGTGGAGTGGACAAGGGGATACCGAGGATGTTTAGGGATAGGTACCCGATGCTAGGAGGAAAAGGAGAGGAAATGGAGTGGGTCAAGGAGGTACGCACTACGGAAAGAAATGGGGTAGGGGTGAAGACGGAGGAGTTGATCTGTCGGATGGAGGGAGATTGTAGGGATGAGAAAAAGGTGTTTGAGCTGATGACTCGACTGTTTGGGGAAGTAGGGAGCGGGGACAGCATTGGACTCCACAGGCTTGAGCAAGTAGAGGTGGAGGTGCTGAAGAAGATGGTGGCGTGGGTGAGAGGTGACGGAGAGGTGGCGGAGGCAAAAATCTATACAGAAAGGGTATAGGAAAAGGAGGGTAGGAATGGGGCGATAATCCTGAAGGATATCGGGGAAGTCGATCGGGAGGGGACCGAGAGGATTAGGAAGGGGTTGAGGGAGATGGGAGGGGAGTGGGTGGATAGACTCAGAGTCTCAAGAAATAGGGAGGTGGTTATAGAGGCAAAGCAGGGGGTTGAGGTGAGGGGAATTCTGGGGGAGGTGGAAAGGTTGACAGGAGCTAGGGTGGTGGAAGCGGGGAGGGGAACAAAAACCATAAAAATGGTAGGGATAGTACCGTGGATGGTGAGGGGGAAAATAGAGAATTTGATTGGGAAAGGGACAACGGTGATTAAAGTGGCAAGTGAGAGGAACGGGATGAAAATGGCGGTAGTGAGGGCGAAAAGGGAAAAAGCGGTAGACTTATTTGGAAAAAAGGATATTAGATTGGGGTGGAACAGGGAAAGTATTATAGAGGATACAGAGGATGGAAGATGCTTTCGATTTGGGATAAAGGGGCATAAAGTAGCAGGGTGTAAGGTGAAGGAAGCCAAGGAAAGGAGTAAGTGCTGGCTATGTAAGAGCGAGGATCACTTGGCCAGAGACTGTCGGCAGTGATTCCGAGGCGGGGGTAACGGCGAGTTTGAGGTGGGTTTGTTTGGTAGGCATACCCTTGGGGATGAGTCCAACACTGTTTGGATCCTGGACCAATTCGAACATGAGTTTCCCATCTCGGCCCGAAAAAAAAAAGGGGATGGACACATCAACTTTATCACCCCTTCCAGAAGGTCCAGTTTTTGTATCGTCCCAAGAACGATACTGTAATCTGTTGGAACGCGAAATAAATTCAGCACTTGCGCGAACGGTTCTATCGCCATTTGGAACGAACCTAAAATATTAATAACGACACATTAAAAAAAGTTTCTTGCACATGGAATTTTCCAAACAAAATATTCCGGATAATATTCAATCTGGAAATGTTTCAATTTGTTGGAAAACGTATTTTCCCATTTCCTCGAGATATTCCGATGGGATCGGTAGGAGTAAATTGATTTTCTTTCACGTTATAATACAAACATCAAGTCGAACATCGAGTCGAATTCCAGAATATAATTTGCTACAGATGAACGAAGATGAAGATATTTTGACAAGAATACAAGACGAAATATCTATGCGGAGTTCGGTTATTAAAAAAGGGAAAAAGGATCATAAAGTTCTGAGACTAGTAAAGTAATTGAAAAGGGATTAAAAAGGAGGTATCACAATAACGAAATTCAAAGACTCAATACACCCTAATGTCCCAATGTCACCAAGAATGTGGTGCTGCCGACTCCCTCAACATCAAAACAGGGTGTAAACCAGCAGACAAAGGGTGTTAAGCGAACTGTGTCAACCAGGAGCACTCCTGAGGATAATAAAGAGAAGGGGGCCAAACGAACCACTGGTACCGGTATTAAAACTGTTATTAAATACAGCGTGGCCCTCAAAGGGATCAAGGCAGCTGTGGCCCCAAAAAATTTCCCAGAGACGATCGTCTCTGAAGATCAGGTAGGGTCTATCAAAAAGAACCTAACTGACATGATCGACGAGGTGCAGAAGGCGCCTAAGTTTGAAGCCAGTCGATACATGGACGGCTACTACGGGCTAATCTGTGACAATGAGGAGTCCTTTATCATAACGAAGGGCTATTTGTCATAAAAAACCAACTGGAAGCTCATCAAGAGTGATGAACTTCCAAAGCAGCAACGAGCCCTCGCCCTACTTCCTGAGACTAAAAAAGAGGATCTGAAAATGGGGTTGAGGAGGCTCAAGAAACAGAATCCAGTGCTGAAGGTTGATCGCTGGATGATCCTCGGCTCCAAGTTATCCGACAGGGGACCGCATGTGAGTCTACGGATTGTCGATTAGTCCATGAAAGGACTGGTGCGGGCTCAATGGAGACCGTACTATCTATTACAGCGGGTCAGTTTTAAAACCCTGGAAAACTCGACCGAGTATGAAACAGATACTGATCGAGTACCTGTACCATCAAGTCCTGGAGAGAATTCTGTGAGCGTCAGAATCAACAGGATCCTCAAAATGGATACTTCTAACAAACTTGGTTCTATTCAGTTGCCGAGCGGAAAGTTTTCAAATACTGAGGCATCTAGAGCATCTCCTCAGTGTACACTTTCCAGGTTCGGTAAAGATAGAGTCAAGTTATGACAACAGACCGGTTGCCAAATCAAAGGCAACAAAAGAGGACTCACGAATAAGATATTCTGACCCCATCTTACCAGATGTGCTGTAAACTCATTTGACCCCTACAAAACTCCAGGACCAGATGGCATATTCCCCAAGCTTCTGCAAGAGAGATTAGACATCATAATGGGTTCCTTAGTTCTGATACTTCGAAACAGCCATGCTCCAGGGTATATACCAATTGCATGGAGAGAGTCAAAGGTGGTGTTTATTCCTAAACCAGGAAAAGAAACGTACACCCAGGCTAAATCCTACCAACCAATCAGTCTGACATCATTCATGACATGAAAACCATGGAAAAAGTCTTACAAATGTAATTACAAGAAGGAGCATTTAAGAGCATCCCTTTACAAAGACTACAATGGGCTTATCAGGAAGGGAAATTAGGTGAAGCTACCCTGCAAAATTTGGTCTCAGGTCTCGAAAGGAGTCAGAATCATAAAGAAGTAGCCCTTGGAGCATTTCTAAACATCGAAGGTGCTAATAGCACCTCTTGCAAATGGATAGGATCCATGTTCGAGCATAGGAGAATAAGAGCACATATGCATGATAAAACATACACCGTTAGGACGTAGACAACAATGAACAGCACGGGGACGGCATCAATGGAAGCCCTTATTGGACTTCCTCCTTTAGAACTTTTTATAAGGGCAGAGGCAATGATGGCAATTCCTTAGGCTGAAATCGGGAGACTTATGTTCCCCGAATAATGTTCGAGAAGGACACACTGATACAACTGGGACATCACTAGACGAACCCATATTTCACATGAGTTTTGATAGCATGACACCCGAGAATATATTCACTAAGTGAGTAAATATCATCATCCCACCTAGGGAACAGGTGGTGTACCCAGGTAATTCTGGAGAAATGATCTGATCCACCGATGGTTCCAAAACAAACCATGGCACTGGGGCTGGTATAAAAGGACCTAGAAAGAGAATGTTCTTTAGAGGTAACAAAGTGACTCTAATATGGGTGCCGGCACATGAGGAGATTGCAGGTAAAGGAGACTTCATAGGTCTGGAACTGTTTTGTGGAATCACAAAATATTGCATAAGAGGGGAAATCGGGAACTGGCTAGATAGGGAACACCAATTCGAATGTAGGGTGACACAAGGGCACCTTCATACAAAGAGTTTACTGAACAAGGTAGACAAGGCTACTGAAACTGGGTAAGAGACATTTGAAGACAGTTATCGACCTGGTAACTGGACATTGCACCCTGAGGAAACATCTGTAAAAAATGGGCAAAGTTAGTGAACCTATGAGTAGAAAATGTGAACTTGATGATGAAGCACCTACTCACATACTCTGCTTCAGCGAGAACTTACAAGTACTTAGACGGAAGCACTTTGGAGAGGAATTTATACAACCATCACAACTACTGAAAATCCCTCTAGTCAAACTAGTGGTCTTTATAGAAGACACGAAGCTTCTGGAATGGAAGTAGATAAAATGGGAAATGGTACAAAGATTCAGTACAAGTGTCTGGGCTGATGAGCACCACCCAAATATATGAATGAATGTCCCTTCTATTGGGTGTTGGTAGTTTGGTTCCCGGCAGATAGTAGATTATTTATTAATTTAAGATCCCTGTTAATAATATGTAATTTGGTTCCCAACCTCAAAAAGGTCATTGGTAATCCAGAATGTGTTTGTTCTACTAATTTTCAGTTGTATTTCGAATTGAGCTTGCTCAGTGACATTCTTTAAAGTTCTGTTAAACTCTCGCCGTGAACTCTGAAATAATTTTGAGTGGATGAGAAAGACAGTTAATAATTATTAATAACTAATAACTATAAATATGGTTTAAAAAAGATTCTGAAAACTGATGTAATGAACTTGTTCAAACAGAAAGTGCTAATCATTTGTTTCATACTTTGGGCGAATGTTATAAAAGTTTAAAACTAAAATATTGGGAGCCAAATTACATATTTTCTCTGACCCTTCTTAATATGGTAACCAAATTACATGTACCACCTTCAATAGTCCTGCAGGATTATGTTTTGGTTTTTGAAGGATCAAAAAGGGTTAAAAAAAAGTAATGGTAGGAAATGGATTCGGTTCGATCTTAATGGACTTTTTTTTTAATTATTCGATGTTATCTTGGTTTTTTGAAGCTTACTGATATACAAGGTGTTCCACTACGTTTTGACAGTCCAATATCTCGAAAACTGTTCCCATGACAGGTAGAATAAAAAGAAGTTTGGTATGGTTGGATTTATTTTTGAAATATGGATCCAAAAATGTAAAATAATATACCGGTTGGCCCATTTAGAAAAAATATGTTGGGGTCATTTTATGTATTAGTTTCAACTGTTTATAGCTGTCAAATTTCATTCTTGTCATGTAAACAGTTTTTGAGATATGAAAACGTGGTGGGACACCCTGTATATTGATTTACCGGTAAAAATCTATTTAATAATGTATGAGGATATAAAACTATCTTGAAAGTCGACGAAGTGGTAAATCGAAGGCAAGTAAAATGAGATGTTTTATGAATATTCAATGAGTAAGGAGTTTTTCCAGTTGAAAAAATGGTTTCGTGAATGGAAATGCGTGGAAAAATTCGCCGATAGAGAATATTTCAGAAAAATGAAACGATGGAATTTCACATTGTTTAACAAAGGAATTTAGAAATGAATATTTTAGTAAAAATATATACATATACAGGGTATTTGAAAATTCAGCGTGCCTTTATAAAACAAATGTTCAAGCGAGCAGCCAAAATATTATAATTTTGCCTTTATTAGGGAGTTTCTGCTCATTTTATCCAAATAAAATTGGATAATTTGCAATTATTAAAACGTTCGCAGTGGCGTAGAGATTTGGGAGGGAGAACCAAATGAAAAAATGTTTAAAATTTTCACATCTCCAATTTTGCTACTATGATTGATTTTTTGTTTCATCCCTCAGTCCATGGTCCACTTAATAGTTATTCGTGTATTTAGAGCGTAAAGTAACAGATTGCCGCTTGAGAAAGAATGTTGCGATCTTTCCAAAGCGGCAATTTTACTTTACGCTCGAAAAACACACATACTTTTTTCTACATTCGCCCTTTTAATAATTAAAACAGTTTTTTATATTATCTTAGATTATAATAGGAGTGCTAGCTTAATCGTCATTTTCGCTATTCATCATGATTAACCTTAAAAAGATCTACTGACTAGGGATGTTAAAAAATAATCGATTTTTATATAAATCGATTATTGTTTTCTTATAATCGATTTTTATAGTAATATTAATCGATTTTTTAAATTACGTGTTTAAATGGATTTTTGGAAACAGCTCGTATTATTTATTGACTATTTTTCAAAATTTTGACGATTATTGACCATTTCTCAAAATTTTGACAATTATTGACCATTTTTCAAAATTTTAACAATTATTGACCATTTTTCAAAATTTTAACAATTATTGACCATTTTTCAAAATTTTAACAATTATTGACCATTTTTGACAATTATTGACCATTTTGACTGTTTTTCAAAATTAGTGACCCTTTTTCCAAATTTTTGATAATTTTTGACAATTTTTGAAAATGATGTCAATTTTTAACAGTTTTTAACAATAATTGACAATTTTTAACCATTTTTGATAGTTTTTGACCATTTTTGAAAATTTTTCAAAATTCTAGACCATTGTTCAAAATTATTGACCATTTTTGATAATTATTGATAATTGTTGACAATTATGGACCATTTTTCCAAATTTTTAACCATTTTTGACAATTATTGATCATTTTAAACCATATTTCAAAAATTTTGACAATTTTTCAAAAACTTTAAAAATTTTGACAATTATCAACTATTTTTCAAAATTTTGACAATTTTTAACAATAATTATCCATTTTTGACAGTTTTTGACAATTTTTGACCATTTTTGATAGTTTTTGACTATTATTGACAATTTTTCAAAATTTTTGACAATTCTTCAAAATTATTGACCATTTTGACAGTTTTTTATAATTATTGACCATTTTTTCAAAATTTGGACAATTTTTCGAAAATTTTGACAATTTTTGACAATTGACCATTTTTTCAAATGTTAACAACTATTGACCATTTTTGAAAATTATCGACCATTTTTGACAATTTTTCAAATTTTTTTTAAAGTTTTCGACAATTATCGACCATTTTTGACAATTATTGACCGTTTTTGAAAATTTTTTACCATTTTTCAAAAATTTTGACAATTATCAACCATTTTTCGAAATTTTAACAATTATTGACAGTTTTTGACCATTTTTGACAGTTTTTGATAAAAATTGTCTATTTTCAACAATTATTGACAATAATTTACAATTTTTGACCATATTCCAAAATTTTTGACAATTTTCATATAATTTTATTTGATTTTTAATCTGATAAATTGTTAATTAATGAATCTCTTAGGTTTATTATCGGAATATGAAAAGCATGTACTTTTTAAAATAATACAAAAAAATCGATTTTTTCGCAGAAATTTATTTATTTTTCATCAAAAACGATTTTTGACAAATCGATTGATTTTGAATAAAGAAAAATCGATTTTTATTTAATCGATTCTTTTCCATTAATCTCACATCTCTACTACTGACTTGTTCAGACTTGTCAGAATTCGAATCAGAATATCAGTCAATAGTCGAAGTGAGAGGGAAAAACACACGCACGCGCTTGCCAATAGGAAGTCAGAAGGGCGGTTCCATAAATATTCACCAATTGAGTTAATTCGGAGGGCGTGGTTTGATTAAATAGGCGAGCGAAGAAGATTCCTTTTTTGCGCTAGAGCGTAAAGTAACAATCCTCGGCATTTTGTCGACTTTACGATTTCATTTGAATATAGTAATTAATCATTTTACGTGAGACTGTAGAAAAAAGTTTTTATTTTCAAAAAAGTTATTGCATTCCCTACGGCCCCAATTTCGTTTAACGGGAATCACTTGCAAAAAAAATATTTTACTGATTCTTTATCCCTAGCATTCTTGTTTTTTTCATTCTCAAATGTTTTATTTTTCAGAAAATTTGATTTTTTTAATTAGTAATTTGGTTACGCGGAAATCACTTATAGAAGAAAATATGTTAGAAAACGTTTGTACCGGGTGGGCAAATAAGAACTGTCGTCGGCTATATCTTAGGATATGATTGTAGTACAGCACTGATAAAAAAAAATGACCTCGAGAAAAACCTGGAAATTATTTACATGCTTGTAGGTCCAACGCTAGAGGGCGAAATTACTCTTTTAAAAATGTTGCAGAATCTTCCTAATTAAGGAGCATGACAAAAACTATAATAGTATGTTTCGAAAAATTTTGCTTATATTTGATATTACTTGAATAATAGGTGGGGGAGGTTCTACTAAGCCAATCTTTGCAAAATTGTTCTTTTAAAAAAGAGCTTTTTCTCAACAATGGAAGTGTATACTCAACGCTCCTCAATATGTAACATATAAGCTAGAGGGCGCTATTTTTATTTATTTTTTGAAGTGAAAACTTCTTTTGGCGCACAGATTTTTCCGTAGGTAGTAAGTGAGGCTGATCCGTAACGCTCTGAGGTGAAAGGCTCGATCAGGTGAACTCGGGACCGCCGAGTGTACCCGAGCGAGAAAGATACAGTTAGCTGCTCTTCACTGTTGTGTCGCTGTTTAGTATATTCAATTCATACCTAATAATTGTCTTTGTTAATTTAATAGTTATTATTGGTACGCAATAATAATTATTTTAACAAAAAAGCGTGAAGAAGAAAATTTCGAAATAAACATTGATGACAATTCACCGCCACTACGAGTGTGCAATTTGATAATGTGAGTTATGAGTACGTTGAAAGGCTTTATAGGTGATCAGTGAATTCACATATCACCTGAAATATGTAAACACCTCTTTTTACTTGTTTAAGAGAATAAAAAACAAGTTGGCGCCCAGACTATCTTTTATTACTTTACCGGCCGTTTTTCCAATGATGAGTGTCCAACACATCCTAATTTAGGCGATGATCCATACCCTGAGATCAATGAAAGAGTTTATTATCGACATCCAGGAAATTATCCTTTTACCCTTCATTATCTTCCTCCGACGGATAATGTCGATTTCATCTTACCGTTGATTGAAAAAGTAGTTCCATTCCTGTTCGGTCCAGTACGTTACAAATTGGCCCCCAACGTTACAGGTTGTTACAAACTATATTTAAACAAAAATAAAAATAGCGCCCTCTAGCGTGCACGTTACTTATTGAGGTGCACTATGTATACAGATACATTCAAATAAAAACGGAACACAGGGGTTTAGTGTATTCGCCGATCTAAATAGTCCACCAATAAAAAATATCTCCAAGTTCACTTCAATGAATATCAAGTATTGATCTGGACAGCTTCAGAATCACTGTAAAAAAAGCCCGCTCCTTCTCCTTCCAGATTTGTTAGTTATGTGCGAGGTGCGTCCGAAGTGCGAACTGCGATTTAGTATTGAATAATTATTTGATGGGGTTAGTAAACGCTACATATGGAAACAATATGCTTACGTATTATGTTGTTAAAATCGAAAAGTTAAGATATGTTTTGATTTCTTTTGGCCATAACGGCTTGCAAAATAAAAATAAATTCGTAAATAAAACAAACTATGATTCTTTAAATTAATTGAAACAAAATAATGGGCTTGAACACACACCGATCGACTGACTATCTGACGCTAATTAAGGACCGCCCACAGTTGAGAATACAAAGTGGTGGGAATTGTACGATATGTTATAGGTGTCCAAATAAACGATTGTAATAATCGTGTTTTTAATGTGTTGAAGCTTGATGTTGGTCGACTAGTTCAAAAGCAGTTCTGATACAATGCTTAAAATCCCTATGTTCCGTTTTGGTTTGAATGTATCTGTATAAAACTTATATTGGTGGTATTTTAATAAGACTAGCGTTGCAAAGTTCGGTTAAGTTGAACTGGAGTTATGGACGTTTTTTTATAACAAAGTTCCCACTCTCTCCCACCTCTTATTCGAGTAGATAGACTAAAGCTTGTAATATCAAATATACGCAGAATTTTTCGAACGATACGATGAATGTTTTTGTCATTCTCTTTAATAGAGTCGTTTTCCAATTTTTAAAATTTAATGACGCCCTCTAGCGGTGGACCTAATATCATTATTTTTTAGCTCGCAATATATTGTTTTCTGGAAAAATGGGTTTTTAAAATTATTAACTAGGTAGTTTAGTCTAGCGGAAATCAGCTACGAAAAAATAATTTAAGAGGCGATTCTACATAAAAGAATATCAAGATGGATATCGAAGAATAAATACGTTTTACAACAAAGTTTAGGAAAATATTTTTCAAAAACAGTGATCGTTCAACTTAAGAAGAAACAACTACTTTTCGGGCTATATGCCCCGACAGACATTAAATTACACTTCTAAGTCAAAAGGGGACGGTATGATCTACAAGATTAAACCAACCATTCTGGTTTGTAATACGACTGAATACGACAATTTTACAGGAAACTGTAATAATACTTGAATATCATGATGTGCTTCTAATTTTCTATGTCTATTTCACTAGAGAGTTTTTCACCGGCAAAATACCATAGCAACGGCATCTTTTCTACTGACAAAAAAGTTACCTGCAATTATCTTGACAAAATTCATATGTGATTTTTACAGCGACAAAATTTTGATTTTTTCAAGGTGCGTTGATCAAAGCAAATTTTGTTACCATTGTTCTGATATTTACTTAAAATGTCATTGTGTTGGCGACAGTTTTTGCAGTTTTTATTGTTAAGAGGTCCAGCTGAAAAATTAGCAAAAATTATGGAAGATTATGGTTACAATATGAAAAACAAAAAACCGGAGAGGGCTACAAAGAGTCAACTATATGGATCACCACGGCGCAGATGCTACAAGAAAAGAACTAACAAGAATTTAATATAAAAATAGACCCATTTACCGACATTTGACAAAGGACTCAAAATGAAAACAACTTCAAGTTAACCAAGAAAAAAGAAAATAGAGTTCGAAAGAATTAAAACACTAATTATTGGAAATGATAAAAATTCGCGACGAAGACACCCCAGACGGCCTACGCTTCTCTAATTTTATTGTTTTTGCCTTTTTTTCTCGTGAAATTAGTCATGTCGAATGTCACTCGAGAAAAAATTGTTTAGGCAAAATTGTTCTCAAGGTTTTTTTCAAGTTTGTTGCTTTTCGGCAATTTCGCTCATTTTTTTTTAAATATGGTTGATTTGGTTTTTTTTTACCTTGTATTCGTATAGTTACTAACTATCTATTTATTTTGTTTATCCTTTCTTTTCCTTTCCTCGAGGTGTGCCTTCTCGACAAGTTAGAGTGTTGCCGGGGTTAGGGAAGGTAAGTAATTCTATTTCTTGAATCAATCAACCAATTTTTATTTTAACATTTTCCCTGTTAGCGACCGAGGCAATTTTTTGAATTTGGGAAATTAATTTTGAGCAAAATGAGAAACGACGAATCAATATCAAAAGTATCAAATAAAGTTGGGGTCAGAATAATAATAATAATAGATAATTTTCAGTTTTTAAATAAGTAAAAAAGTAGAAATGTTAAAATTAAGAAACAACTACCACTCGGGCAAGACTCATGCAGTTTTTTGCGCTTTTCGAGCTAATTTTGAGGTTATGTGAAAAAGTCACATATGAAAAAGTTGTAGATTTTTCCAAGATCCCTTAGTTACAACCCCTAACTTTAAATTTTTTAATAGCACCCTGTACATTTTTTTATAATTTTGGATGTAGTCTTCCATCGTCTATTCAACAAATTTTTCAAAAATAAAATGGGTTAAAGCTTAAAGGAACAATAAAAAAAATAAATGTTATAAAAATTACATGAAAAAAAATAAGATTAGATGTGCGAATTGTAGTTCCCTTGCTGCAACACACATTTCGAATCGTGCCAGAAGATTTCTGGTACATGTGGCTTGAATCATTGCAGGAGTAATTTGGCGACATGCTTGTCTTATGTTTTCTTTTAATTCGTCTACATTTTCCGGTTTTGATTGATAAGCAATATCTTGTATCGCTCCCCAAAAGAAAGATTCAAGAGGTGACAAATCAGGTGAACGTGCCGCCCACATCAATTCTGGAGAGTTGTTTGCTATCCAGTGGTTATCGAAACGGTTTTGTAGGTGGTCGCTGACGATTCTCGCATTGTGTGGAGGAGCTCCGTCTTGTTGCCACCACATTTTTCTTGACGTGCATTAAGAACGTGTATTAGAAATGGAATAGATCAGTTTTTGTCCCATTCGAAAATCTCTATTTGTTTAAGAGATATAGCCTGGATAAATTAGTCTGGGTCACCCGGTATACACAAATTGATAAAGATTTTGCCGTCTTCTAAAAAGTGAAAAAAATTAATTTAAGGAAAATCATACAACCAATGGATATAAAAACCGAATTATTCTGAAATTATTCCTTTAGTTTATAGTAGGGATGTTAAAAAATAATCGATTTTTATTTAAATCGATTATTATTCTCATGGAGGCTAGATAAGGAGATCGAACTCCATGTATTCCAATTTCTGGTCATTATAGAGGGCGCCACATATGCTAAGGTACCAAAAAATCTGACGACAGCCAATCATAAAACTCGATTTCATGATGTTTTATTGGTTGCTAGCTTCTTTGACAGTTCGCTGTTCTCGTGTGAGGTAAGTGAGGTTAGGTCAGAGAAAATAAGAAATCCGTTTTTTGTCTTCGTTTTCAAAAATAACGAAAATTGTAATCGTTTGATGGTAAAGTAATTAGTTCCACTCTGTGCTGCTGAATGTATTTATGTTTTTACGCGATGAAAAATATGAATATCATGTCTTCTCTTCAGTATGGAATTTTAGAACACACTTAAAGGTCCAGCACAGTTAGAATGAGTGTAAGTCTTTAAAAGAGAATTTTGAAGAATAAAGAAGACACTCTACGTGCAAGTAAGTATATTCTAGAACCAAGTTGGATTGCCCAATTATAAAAAATAAATTGAAGATGAATAAAGAGATATTATGTTTACATTATGTATAGTTTTTCAGAATCTGGCTTCCTAAATAGTAAAAAAATATTAGCTACACAAAAATATGAAAAAACGGTGGAAAAAAAAGGAAAAATCACTTGAAAGGCTTGGAGGAAATGTGCCACTTCAATTGTACTATATTAAATGGCCTTCGAATAATTGAGAATTGCAACTAGCAGAAATACAGTTTGAAAACATAGAAGGTATGTATAGATAAATAGCCAGTAGTCATAAGCTCTAATAACACACAAATTTGGTCCTACTAATAAGAAGTAATAAAACTATTACATAATTAATAATATCTAATTTTGAAATGAACGAAAAGATGATTGCTTCCAAACTGGTCAAGCCTTTACAAGAAGAAATTATGAAAATATTGAATATACAGAGAGTTGCACTAGAAGTAATTTACTACACACTATGTAACTTCTTTTACCTAAATATAAAGTGTACAGTCCTTCGATCATTAAACGTTGTTCAAAGATACAATCAGTATTTTGTCTCTAACTTGAAACCTACCTATCCTATGGCCTTTTATACTTATCCAGCTTAGGTACTATGAGTAATAAGTAAACTGTTGAAGTTAAAATAAGATAATTAGAATGCTTCATATTTACTGCTCAATTTACCAATAGGCTTTATAGGATTACTAGTAAATTTTGGCTACTCTTGCAAAACATTTTAACTGAAGGATATCAGAAAATACATCTATATCTTGATACCAGATGCTCAACTATGCACACTATCGAACCTGACATCAAATATACAAACCTCTAGTCTATGATGAAAACATAATGCTGCTATTTTTCTGGGCATCACTGAAGCATTTGATGGTGTTTGGAACTGTGGTATGTTCTACAAACTATATGAAATTATGTGTTCTAAATACTTGCTGTTAATCTTGAAAACTACCTTAGTGATAGAACACCACAAGTAAAAGTGAATTACAATTTTATACCAAACTTTTAAGGACTTCTCCAGTGTTCCTCACTGTCCTATTTGATCTACAATCTATCTATCTTGTTACAACTATGATTTAGCATCAGAACATTCAAATTTGCATACATATTGCAGTGTATAGATGACATCGCTTTGATCAGTCATAATAATCTCAAAATAACAGTAAATGAGCTACAAAAACAGAATACTGAAATGGTTTAACATATGTAGGATGAAGCCCAAAGTCTTAAAACTCAATGAATAATCTTCAATCTGTTCAATAACAATGAAAAATACAATATATTGTCAATCAATAGGTACAACTTACTAAAGACATTAGTTCATGCACAGATTTTCAATATAAAATATATTTAAATAATTCCGTATGTTACATGAAAATAATTTTTTAAGTACTTTAAAAATACAAAAATTGCAATTTACAAAAGTTTATTTCCTAATGAAGCAAACACAGTGGAAAGTCACAATTAGTAACATACATAAGTACGTACACAAAATATATAACTATGGACGTTCTGTAACTGAACAAAACATTCTCTACACTATTTTGAATCCTCTGTGTTTTATCTATGAATGTTATACTACAAGTGTGCCACACTGGAATTAGGTAGCCGAAAATTGGTAAGAAATAAGTGTCACCGATTAGTTTCAATGTCTTATTGTTTTAGTAATCCCTACATTGGTAAAGTGCACCAATAATTGGCAAACATAAATTTTATTCTATTTGATGTATATATTTGCTTCAATGTATGTTCTCACCTTATTTATATTTTCATTTCCTATTTTTATCTGAATATCAACTGAATTCATATCTTTTTGTATAAAGAACATGCCAGTAATATTTTCAAATTAGTATTACAGCTTATTCCTTATCAACCATCTCTGGTTTTTCTTCAAATCTTTGTTCACCTTTTTTCTCTCAGTTCTCTTAAATTGTACTTGTATAGAACAAAATAATGTCATCAGCGAAAGTAAAGTATTTTGTGTGCAAGTGTGCTTTTTCTAGACTTCTCACAAGTAAGGTATATAATTTTAGTCTATCATAATAAATATTTCCTTTCCTACTTTATTTTTATCTTTGAATATTTCTTATTATTTTTGGTAACTGAAAAAACTCTGGTTTACTTAAATTCAATTCAAGTCACGTCTTCCTTTTAAATCATCTGTACTACCAACCACTATTGCAATAAATTTCAACAACATTTTCAATTTTTAACAATTTTAATTTTCTAGTTTTTATAATTCACAAGTGATGTTTACTATTTGCCTACTGTCAAATTGGTAAAATATAAAAAGTAAGGTTATTGTCGTGACAGTTTTAAAATGGTATCTTAGCTACAATGCGCGACGCCGCGGTGAAAAAACAAACTGCTTAGATAGACGATTTTGAGGACACTTTTTGTCAATTTTCCCGTATGAGTTCGATCTCCTTCTATATCCTCCATGGATTCTACATTAAAGTTCATGATTATTCTTATAATCGATTTTTTGTTATCGATTTTTATGGAGATTTTAATCGATTATATAAATTACGTGTTTAAATCGTCGATTTTCAGAAACGGCTCATATTATTGACTATTTTTAAATTTTTAACAATTTTCGATCATATTTCAAAATTTTTGACAATTTTTAACCATTTTTGACAATTTTGACAATTATTGATCATTTTTGACCATATTTCAAAATTTATGTCAATTTTTGATAATTACTGACCATTTTTCCAAATTTTTTGACAATTATTGACAATTTTTACAATTATCGACAATTTTTGATAATTATTGGCAATTATTGACCATTTTTCAAAATTTTGACAACTTTTGACAGTTATTGAATTTTTGATAAAATCATGTCATTCGCGAAATTGCCAAGCAACAAACTTTAGGTCGACAAAATTTTTTCTCTTGTGATATTATACAGTGTGTCCACTTAAGTTCACAGCATATCGTCGCCTCGAAGTCAAAACCTCGTATCTCAAATTTTGCTCGTTTTGAGTTACGGGTAGGGAAGAGTGTTGTACCTTGGAACATTTCCCGTTTTTAACTAACATCTGGTAGCTAGAGTCACTACCATCTGGTAACAACTATTACAAAGACAAACGCAGTTGTTGTGGTTGTTTGGGATCTAGAAAATCACTTGTGTATATTTTTGTGATAAATAAGTATTTTTATGAGACAATAATTAGTGAAATAAAACAATATTGTGAGAGTATCGAGAAACATTTTGGTTGATAAATAAGTTAATGTAAGTATTATATTGTATCATACTAACATTAGAATTTACATAGTTTTAACCTAAAAATATTGGTTGAATTTTTTTTTCTGATCTGTAATGTATTGTACCTTGGAACACAGTAGGTCTTGTACGTTGGAACCGTTCCAAGGTACAACATATTGGTTGAAATGAAGTTTGGTGTTACTTTTTACAATTAAATATTGCAAAATATAACCTGCATTTCCTTTTGGTAATAATTTGTTTATTATAACAGGCGCAAAAATGCCTAGAAGTAAGGTGGGAAAGAAACGAGATAAATACTGATATCTTTACAGACGACGATTTTTTGTCTGCTTACTCAACAGATAGACCAGATCCAGTCAAAGAACAAGCAGAACGGAACTTAAATTTATCAGATCCGTCCACGTCAACTATGGAACACCCAATAATGAGTCCAGAATTAATTAGACCGTTTCCAAAAGCGGAACCACGTAAGCTTACCACTAAAGGGAGAAAAAAAGGAAAATCTACAATTTTAACGGCAACTCCAGAAAAGTTTGATACCGTTGATACCGCCCAAACAAAATCAAAATATAAAAAAGGATAAAGTTAAGAGGAACTTAATAGCCATAGAAGAAAGTGATTGTGAAGATAATATATCTCTAAGGGAATCTTCGGATGATGAATATGATATCCAGGAAGAAGAAAAAGAAAATTTCACTAATTTAGCTACAGGTAAAAGAACTGTAAAAGATATTCTCGCCCTTACAGATGTTGTTTGAGAAGTTGGACAGCACGTAGCAGTTCTGTATCAAGGTAATGTTTACCCCGGCAAAATTGTTGACTGCAATAATGAAAGATGGAAATGGCCAGAGAAACCAGATGTCCTAGATTATCCTTGAGAAGATGTCCTTGGTTCATTGAAACCTCCTCTACTTTAAGTGGCAAAACGAGCTTTTTATAAGATTCCGGAACTTGATAAATGATTGTAAAATTGTTCCTATTATTATATACCGAATAGTATGAATTAGTTTATTTGCATTTTGTTACAATCTAAATGTTAATTTGTTTAAACAATACATTCTTAAACAATCATAATATGCCTGTTCAGAGGTACATGATGGCAGTTGCAGTCAGCATATATTAAACACCCTGTAGAGAACTGTTTTCAAGTTGGACTTTTAAATGTTGTATAAAATAAAAGCAAAATGTTTGTGCTGTATGGCAAAAAATGAATGGTTGCATTATTTTTAAGAGAACTTCTTAAAATATTGTGTAAACTGAAAATTGTTCCAAGGTACAACACTCTCCCCTACCTATTTTTTATTTAAGAAAAAAATTAAATTTACTTCATTCAGGATTTTATTCTTATCCAGGCCTTCAGTATGACAATACCCTGTATCAAAAATATTATATGGCGTTTTTTGTGTTTCCTGAAAAGTTTCGAATTTTGAGATACGAGGTTTTGACTTCGAGGCGACGATATGGGAAACGTTTTTATTATCAACTTTAGTTACCAAAAAAAAGATATTCTTCATAAAAAGTTCTGCATAGTCTAAAATCTAAACTTCAGTTATCAGGTATCAAAATTTCTGAGACATATATGAGGTATATCTGAAAATAGGAAATTTACCCAATAGTAAAATGCTGTTATTAAATCATTTAGATGTTAATAGTGTCTACAAAACTTCTCTACTGCACGTATGAATAGTGCTATAATAAAATCATACATTAAATAATAATGGTACATAATAGCTTTCCATGAATTTACTAAATCATTAATGTCTCTTTCAATACAATTTTCCAGTCTACGACAAAATTAATCATGCTGGGAGTTATATTTTGGATGTATTTCGTATTAAAGCATTATCAAAATGATGCAGCACAGAAGTAGAGAAACTTGAAGGTTATCCAAAACTTTGATGACAAGAATAGTTAGTTAATGTAATATTTTTGTTATTTATTTAAGTAGTTTTTACTTGTGGGATAAAATTATACACTATTGATTTATTTAAAGAAGCACACACACTGTATTAAACTTAATTTATATACAGTCTACTAATTTATTTACACTCGGTATATTAGTTCTAATTTATTTTCACCACTTGAATATTACACTATTTATCTTCACTATTTCATTCACTGTTCGATTACTGAGAACTTCTGTAACTAACTCTTTACTGTCCGTTCACTAATTTCGAACTAACTAACTAACTATTTACGCACTCGAAAACCCGCGTATATATAGTCCTTATCGGTTGTGGAAAGTTCTAGTATTTTATGACGCTCCTCATATTGGTAAATACTGCAGTGACCAGAAAGTTCTAGAAAGCGCATTCACCAAAATTTATAATCGAGGGACAGGACCGGCTTTGAGTTGGTGACCTCGCAACATTAATTTATTGATAATAATTTTCGATTTTGTCCAAAATAAAAATTTTACTATTGAGTAAGATTTCTATTTTCTAATATACCTCGTATATTACTTGGAAATTTCGATATGTGATGGTTGCATTTTAGATTTTAGACCATGCAGAACTTTTTATGAGGAATAACTTTTTTTTCGTAAGATTAACAAGAAATTTTTTTACATATGCTGCGAACTTAAGTATATGAAAATTTTGTATTTACAAGTTAAATTTTTGATTATTTTCTCTCGAAAATTTTTTTTAACGGATTTCCGTTAAAATATACTTGACTCACACCTACATAAACGCTTATCTTTTAAAAGCCACATAATTCAATAAATTTCCAATTAAACTACAATAAATTACACATTTACGTAAAAAGGAAGTGTTCAACTCTCACATAGGATTAAAATATACAGGGAGTTTTTTTGAAAAAATTTACAATATTTGCAATAGAAACTTTTTTTTCAACACCCTATATAATAAATCACCGGATAAAAATATACAGGGTGCCCCATTAGTGTGTGGAAGTGCTTACTTAGGATAAAAAATACAAAGAAATGTTTCAAATAAAAGTTGTTAAAACTCTTTTATCCCTTCAAATTATATCTGTAAAATTGATTATTTTGAAGAAAAGTGCATTTTTAGTTTATGATTTGAAAATATTCATGTTTTCAACAGGTTTTCTCTGAATGTGAAGTTTAAAATTCTTCTATTTTTGTTAATTTTATGTGACAAAATCAAATCAGTCATTTTCTACCTTTAAAAACTGTAATAAAATAAATAGGGTATCTACAATACTAAATTAAACAGAAATAACCTTACCAACAAAGAAAATTAAAGTATCCATAGTTTTAACAAGTACCTAGAATTTGACGTTTTCGCATTTTATTTATTTATTTTATTACAGTTTTTAAAGGTAGAAAATGACTGGTTTGATTTTGTCACATAAAATTAACTAAAATAGAAGTAATTTTCTTCAAAACAATCAATTTTAGAGAGTACATTATACAGACATAATTTGAAGGGATAAAATAATTTTTCAAAATGGTAAAATAATATACTGGGTGTTCCATTTAAAAAAATCAAGTTTTTGCTAATTGAAATCTCCTGAATTAATGCTTATCCAAAAAATACCCCGAACCCCACTCTGTTCAGACACTTCAGCCATCTTTTTTTTTTACCTTCGTACCTACCAAATAAGTTTAGTTGTCTATCACTGATAACGTTTACTAGGTTGCACCAATTTTAGTATAAGCTTCCTTTTTTTCGCTTGGCAACGTTGCAATTCCTGAGGTAATAAAAGATAGTCCTAGATGCAGAATTTTACGCTGAATTCGATGGTTATCAAAAATATAGGGTGTACTATTAAAAAAAAGTAAACTTCATGTTGTCTCGCTTAGGCTGAACACCCAGTATATCTCAACAACTTTTATTTAAAACCTTTCTTTGTATTTTTATCCTAAGTAAATATTGCACTTTCACACACTAATGGGCCACCCTGTATATTAATTGCTTGGGAAAATAAATTATTTGGTGGAATCAACAAGTCCCTATAGCTTCTGAATTTGCAATAAAACACAAGAAACTTTTGGGACACTCAGTACCACAAATTTATCAGTATAATGAAATAATCTATTTTCTATCAAATCTATCGAATAACACACAATATTTTTCAACTGAGGAGTTTCATTTTAAAATCGACACCATGAATTTGACGGAAATTATATTATCATATGCTCCGAAACATTTTCAAACTCGATTACAACTTTTATTATGATTTTCACATGTAAACGAAGTGAAGAAGAAACAAAGGAAAATGACAATCCTCGATGAAAATTTAATCCTATCAAAAAAATAAAGTACAAAACGGGAAATTTTAAGCATATATCCGTACCCAGTCACTTCGGAATCTCTCTGTATAAGAAACTGTTTCTCAGGGGATACTTACGTGTCGAACAGTTGTTTTTAAAGGAACGAAACATGTCCTTTGAATAAATAACAAAACATGAATGTATTAAAAACGCCCTTCATTTAGTGCTCAATGGAGAAATCGATCATTCTTTGAAAAAATAAAAGGTTGAAGCATCTACTTTGCTGCCCAAATTTTTTCACAAGCGTTCTTCGACACCAGAAGAAATATAGGTACGTACAAAAATTGTTGTATCTATTTGTAGGTATACAGGGTGTGGCACGAAAAGTTTGGATTAAAAGTAATGGCGGATACAGTAATGTTAATGTTAACTTATTGATAGCTTCTTGATTAATGGAGATATCGTTATTCAAAGTGGTCTAGGATTTTTTCAAGATTTTGAAAAAAATCGAAATATCTCGAAAATACTTCATTTTTGGTATGGAACATTGTGCACGAATTTAATCTCTGTATACCAATATTATTAAATAAGATCAATAAGCATCTAAAGTTGATATAATATCCAACTTATTTTAAAATAAACATAGAGTTATGTTAAATGTATACTTTTCTTAAATAGGTTTACATAAACGACAAAACAAACTAGTTACTTCCGGTCCATTCAAAGCGGCTATGATTCAGTAGTGATTGAATTTTTATGTTTACTAAAGTTGAAAAAAAAATTGTTTGTATATATTTATACGATCGTTTTCACGGCACTTAAAATAACTCGAGATACAAATTTATCTACTAAACTTTACAGTTTATATTTTTAAATGATTTATGTATCGATCGATCATAATTTTAATACTAATTGATTGTTTTCTTTTAAAATATACACACTTGAGTATATTTAAAATTAATTTGTATACAATAGATAAGTGTATGGAAAACTAACGTTGATTTGATATAGTATATTGTGCAACAAGTGGGGAATGTTCAACTTTTCTCACGAGTGTGGAAATTTGTGGCACGAGCCCGAAGGGCGAGTTCCGCAAACACACGATTGAGAAAAGTACTTTCCCCACATGCTGCACACTATACTTTTTCTACAACTGCACAAATTTAAAGAATACAAGTAAAGTAACTCAATATTTATTTTTATGGTTAGTAAAATAAAAAGACCGCCGATAGAAGCTTGCTTCTTATGCACAATAGAATGACCATTTTTCGTAAATTTTTGACCATTTTTCAAAAACTTTGACAATTTTTGACCATTTTTTCAAAATTTTTGACTATTTTTTCAAATTTTAACAATTGACCAATTTTGACAGTTTTGACAATTATTGATCATTTTTGACAATTTTTCAGAAATTTTGACCATTTTAGACCATTTTTCCAAATTTTAACAATTATTGACCATTTTTGACAATTTTTGAGCATTTTTGACAGGTTCTGACAATTATTGACCATTTTTCAAAAATTTTGACAATTTTTGACAATTCACCATTTTTTCCAAATTTTTGACCATATTTTCAAATTTCAACAATTGTTGACCATTTTTGACAATTATTGATCAATTTCGACAATTTTTCAAAAATGTTCACCATTTTAGACCATTTTTCCAAATTTTAACAATTATTGACCATTTTTGCCAATTTTTGAACATTTTTGACAGGTTCTGACAATTATTGAACATTTTTGACAACTTTTCAAAAATTTTGACAATTTTCAACAATTATTGACCATTTTTGACATTTTTTCATAATTATTGACCATTTTTGACATTTTTTCATAATTATTGGCAATTTTTTCAAAATTTCAGCAATTTTCGACCATTTTTCAAAATTTTAACAATTATTGACCATTTTTGACAGTTTCTGACAATCATTGACCATTTTTGACAACTTTCAAAAATTTTGACAGTTTTTGATCATTATTCAAAATTTTAACAATTATTGACTATTTTTGACCATTTTTTAAAATATTTGACAATTTTTGACAGATTCTTACAATTATTGACCATTTTTGACAATTTTTCCAAATGTTTGATAATTTTTAACAATTATCGTACATTTTTGAAAGTCTTTTATAATTATTGACCATTTTTTCAAAATTTTGACAGTCTTTGACAATTATTAACCATTTTTCCAAATTTTTGACAATTTTTGAAAATATTTGACAGTTTTTCCAAATTTTTGACAATTTTTGACCATATTTCAAAATTTTTGACAATTTTTGACAATTTTTAACATATTTTCGAATATAATCTAACAGTTTTGTGACAACTAAGTAGGTATTTAAAGATGACAGTAGCCTACTAGGTTTTTGTCGATTTTATTTGATTCTCCATATAAATATATTATGGCGTGGGCAAAGTGCCGTGAGAAATATTATTTCTCACAGTATGAGCAATATTTGGTTTTGAAATCAAGTAAGGTATGAGAAATACGTCACTTTTCATAGCAGTTGTAGAAAAAAGATTTTCAATAGAAAAAATTTACTAAGGATGTGTATTTAGGTTTGAGCGTCAACAGATTACAGTGAATGATTTTTCACGTCTGAAGATCTGTGAAGCATTAGAGAGCAGTGAAGGTTAATTGAGAAAAGGTTTTCAATATTAAAAATTGAAAAAAAAATAATCGAGAAGAATGTATAAACTAAATATTCTGAACATTGAAAAAGCGAAACCATCGGGACTCGATCCCGGAGCACTTACGTAACTCTGCGCTACGGACGGTTCCTACCTATCAATGTTCTGTTCGGTATTATAAGCTACAATTAACCGCGACTGCGTCTTACATTCGGCCATCCTGCTCCGCATCTTCGTCCTCGAGGTTCATAGAGTGCTGGACCTGAGGTTTATGCGTATACCTATCTCACCTGCTCGTTCGTGAGCATGATGCCTTGCCTGCCTACGCCTATCTCGCTCTCCTGGTGAGCCTGATGCCTCACGCCCATTCCAGTGTCACTTCACATTATGGCCACAGATGTATAGATTGTATAGTCAAGGGTTTGCTGTGAAATATTTTTCAAGTTTGATGATCAGTGAAACCCCACAAAGCAATATAATTAAGACTAACTTTGATTCCGAAGGAGTTTTCCCTTATAAAAAATGAAAAAAAGCATCGACAAAGGATAAATAGTTAGGTTTATGCATCGGCGTACGCAAAGATAGGCAGGGGGGGCATTTCCCCACCTAAATGTTGAAAATAATTCAATAATTTCCTAATTACTAAACAAAAGATAAAGAATCAATTAATCAAGTTAAAAAATTAAAAATAGATATCGAAGAATAAAAATATATTATTCCAACGCTTTGACAAAGTTTTGAAAAATAATTTTTCAAAAACAGTGACCGTTCAACGAAGAAGAAACCACTACTTCCCGGGCTACATGCCCCGACATACATTGAATTACACTTCTAAGTCAAACGGGGTTGGTAAATCTACAAGATTTAAACCAACCATTCTGGTTTGCAACTAGAAGGGACAACATAACTTGTAGACCGGTTTCGGCGTATTGCGCCTCATCAGTACAAGGTATATGTTATCGTCCGAGAGTTAATCCCGGACTGAAATGTGACTATAATCAACAACTATACATCTCGTCCAGTTACGGAAATGTTTTAGTTGCGAAAATAGCGACATCTCACCTCTTAAGTCACAAACCAAAATTCGAATGAGACAACAAGCCACGTGGGCTTGAAACAAAAATGAATTATTACAGTTTCCTGTAAAATTGTCGTATTTAGTAAAGCATTTTACCAATAGATATCGAAGAATAAAAATATATTATTCCAACGCTTTGAAAAATAATTTTTCAAAAACAGTGACCGTTCAACGAAGAAGAAACCACCACTTCCCGGGCTACATGCCCCGACAGACATTGAATTACACTTCTAAGTCAAACGGGGTTGGTAAATCTACAAGATTTAAACCAACCATTCTGGTTTGTAATTAGAAGGGACAACATAACTTGTAGACCGGTTTCGGCGTATTGCGCCTCATCAGTACAAGGTATATGTTATCGTCCGAGAGTTAATCCCGGACTGAAATGTGACTATAATCAACAACGTCCAGTTACGGAAATGTTTTAGTTGCGAAAATAGCGACATCTCACCTATTTTTCAAAACTTTGTCAAAGCGTTGGAATAATATATTTTTATTCTTCGATATCTATTGGTAAAACGCTTTACTAAATACGACAATTTTACAGGAAACTGTAATAATTCATTTTTAAAAAATTAAACTTATACCTACCTACATATTATACAATACACTTCTTATTCCTAACTATATTTTACTATTTATGATCAAAAACACAAAAGTATTCCTATATTTGAAGACAACTTTATGGGAATCCTTGAAGGCCTTCAAAAACTATCAGAAGACGGCAATTCTGCAACTAGAAAGATGGCATTTCAGCTTTATAGTGCTTCAACAAGACCGGTATTTATTATTTCTCTGTGTCTGATAATCTGCGCTTTTGGAACCTGTGGCCAATATCATGCAATCTAAAAGTTTAGATTTATTGCAATGTTCAAATCATATTAAAAGAGTGTTAGATGTAATAAAACATCATCTCGAATTTGTAGAAGAAGTCGTGAACACCATCTTAGCTGAAGTCAACACACATGTCGAAAACCTTGGAATAGAGTTACAGGTGCCAAGGATAGTAGGGCGACAGCAAAATCGTACGAACAGTCCAGCTAGCAACCCGCCAGAATACTGGAGAAGATCTTTATTATTTGGACTCTCTGATAATATCTTTGGATCAACGGTTTTCCGATGGAAACCTACCAGCTTTCGAACTATTGTCACTACATCCGTTCGTTATGCTCAACTTGTCATTGAGTGAATTTAAGATGCGCATTAAACAATTTTCAGAATTCTATAATTTAAATGGGCTTTACGATGAAGCTGGATTATGGTACAACTTAGGGAAAGACAAAAAAATTAATAAAGAGGAGTTAAAAAGTTTGGAAGTAGCAGAAGTGATAAAGGAAGCAGACTTTTTTTCCATACATATTTTGTTAGCATTGCCATGTACAACAAGTACCTACCGTAGAACGCTCTTTTACTACTCTACACTACTTGGTTAAGGTCCACAATGACAGTCAATAGATTAAGCGGTTTGTGTATGTTTAGTGTACACCAGAAATTAGTTTCACAAATAAAGAAATGCATAGAAGAAGAGGTTTTGAGCAGATTTGCTGAAAATCCCAGACGTTTCATTTTGCTATAATACCTGGATTAAGATAAAAACAATATGAATAAATGTTTGTTTTCTCGTTTTCGTTTTTTTTTGTTTATTTCAAAAAACACCTATTTTATTTCTAACTTTTACTTTTTACATTTGCTCCCCTCCTCCTAAATTCAATGCTGCATACGCCCATGGGTTCAAGCCTCAAGGGTTTGCTATGAATGTTTTTTTCAAGTCTGCTGATCAGTGAAACCCTATTAAACGAATATAAGGAAAACTAACGTTGATTTGGAAAGAGTTTTCTTTTATAAACATTGGAAAAACGCCCCGAGAAGGATGTATAGTTAGGTTTAAGCCTAAACGCGGAGCGAAGCGCGGCGATCTTTCGAAAGCAGCAATCTGTTACTTTACGCTCGAAAAACACACATAATTTTTTCTAGTCGCCCTTATGATAAAAAAAAATAGTTTTTTATATTATCTTAGGTTATAATAGGAGTGCTAGAATAATCGTCATTTTCGCTATTCATCATGATTAACCCCAAAAAGATCTACTGACTAGGGATGTTAAAAAATAATCGATTTTTATATAAATCGATTAATATTTTCTTATAATCGATTTTTAGTTACCGATTTTTATAGTAATATTAATCGATTTTTAGTAAATCGATTTTATAAATTACGTGTTTAAATCGATTTTCGGAAACGGCTCGTATTATTTATTAACTATTTTTCAAAATTTTGACAATTTTTAACAATTATTGACCATTTTTGACAGTCTTTTATAATTATTGACCCATTTTTTCAAAATGTTAACAATTATTGACCATTTTGAATGTTTTTCAAAATTAGTGACCATTTTTCAAAAAGATGACAGTTTTCAACAATAATTGACAATTTTTAACCATTTTTGATAGTTTTTGACCATTTTTGACAATTTTTTAAAATCTTAGACCATTTTTCAAAATTATTGACCATTTTTGATGATTATGGACCATTTTCCCAAATATTTGACCATTTTTACAAATTTTGACAGTTTTTAAAAATAATTGTTCATTTTTGACAGATTTTATCCATCTTTGATAGTTTTTGACAATTTTTCAAAATTTTTGGCAGTTTTTCAAAAATTTTGGCAATTTTTCAAACATTTTAACAATTTATGACAATTATTGACCAATATTGGCAATAATTGTCCATTTTTAACAGTTTTTAACAATAATTGACAATTTTTAACCATTTTTGATAGTTTTTGGCCATTTTTTGACCATTTTTATAATTCTTGACAATATTTTAATTATCGACCATTTTTGACAATTTTTGGGCATTTTTCAATTTTTTAAATAATTTTTGACAATGATCGACTATTTTTCAAAATTTCAACAATTATTGACCAATTTTGACAAAAATTGTCCATTTTTAACAGTTTTTGACAATTACTGACCATTTTTGACCATATTTCAAAATTTTTTACAATTTTCATATAATTTTATTTGATTCTTAATCTGATGAATTGTTAATGAATGAATCTCTCAGGTTTATTATCGGAATATGAAAAGCATGTACTTTTTAAAATAATACAAAATTTCCAAAATTAACCATTTTTCACCATTTTGACTGTTTTTCAAATTAGTGACCATTTTTCAAAATGATGACAATTTTTAACCATTTTTGAAAGTTTTTGACAATAATTGTCCATTTTTAACAATAATTGACAATTTTTAACCATCTTTGACAATTTTTCAAAATTTTAGACCATTTTTCAAAATTATCGACCATTTTTGATAATTATTGACAATTGTTGACAATTATGGACCATTTTTCCAAATTTTTGACCATTTTTGACCATATTTCAAAAACTTTAACAATTTTTGACAATTATCAACTATTTTTCAAAATTTTGACAAATTTTTAACAATAATTGTCCATTTTCGATAGTTTTTGACAATTATTGGTTATTTTATACAATAATTGTCCATTTTGACCGTTTTTGACAGTTTTTGATAGTTTTTGACAACTATCGACTATTTTTCATAATTTTAACAATTTTTGACAATTATTGACCAATTTTGACAATAATTGACCATTTTTGACAGTTTTTGACCATTTTTGATAGTTTTTGACAATTATTGACAATTTTTGACGATTTAAAAAAAATTAAAATTTTTGACAATTATTGACCAATTTTGATAATAATTGTCCATTTTTGACAGTTTTTGACAATTTTTGACCATTTTTGATAGTTTTTGACAATTTTTGATCATTTTTCAAAAAAAAATTAAAATTATTGACAATTGACCATTTTTGAAAATGTTTGACCATTTTTTGAAATTTTTTTCAAGTTTTTGACAATTATCGACCATTTTTTAAAATTATTGACTAAATTTCAAAATTTTTGACAATTTTCATATAATTTTATTTAATTTTTAATCTGATAAATTGTTAATTATTCACCAATTGAGTTAATTCGGAGGGCGTGGTTTGATTTTTAACAATAATTGACAATTTTTAACCATTTTTGACAATTTTTCAAAATTATTGACCATTTTTGATAATTATTGACAATTGTTGACAATTATGGACCATTTTTCCAAATTTTCGACCATTTTGACCATATTTCAAAAACTTTAACAATTTTTGATAATTATCAACTATTTTTCAAAATTTTGACAATTTTTAACAATAATTGTCCATTTTTCATAGTTTTTGACAATTATTGGCTATTTTATACAATAATTGTCCATTTTTGACAGTTTTTGACAATTTTTGATAGTTTTTGACAATTATCGACTATTTTTCAAAATTTTAACAATTTTTGACATTAATGACCAATTTTGACAATAATTGTCCATTTTCAACAGTTTTTGACCATTTTTGATAGTTTTTGACAATTATTGACAATTTTTGACCATTTAAAAAAAATTAAAATTTTTGACAATTATTGACCAATTTTGATAATAATTGTCCATTTTTGACAGTTTTTGACAATTTTTGACCATTTTTGATAGTTTTTGACAATTATTGACCGTTTTTGACAAGTTTTGATCATTTTTCAAAAAAAATTTAAAATTTTTGACAATTGACCATTTTTGAAAATGTTTGACCATTTTTTGAAATTTTTTTCAAGTTTTTGACAATTATCGACCATTTTTTACAATTATTGACTAAATTTCAAAATTTTTGACAATTTTCATATAATTTTATTTAATTTTTAATCTGATAAATTGTTAATTATTCACCAATTGAGTTAATTCGTGGGCGTGGTTTGATTAAATAAGCGAGCGAAAAAGATTCCTTTTTTGCGCTAGAGCGTAAAGTAACAATCCTCGGCATTTTGTCGACTTTACGATTTCATTTGAATATAGTAATTAGTCATTTTACGCGCGACTGTAGAAAACATCTTATATACCTACTTCTCGGGATGTTAGTATATTTAGGTACTTACATCCCTTATAGTATAAATAAGTATTTGATTAATAGATATCGAAGGATAAATATATTATTCAAACGCTTTACAACAATGTTTTGAAAAATATTTTTCAAAAACAGTGACCGTTCAACTAAGAAACAACAACCACTTCCCGGGCTATATGTCCCGACAGACATTGAATTAACTATTTGCTTATTGGAGTACTCAGAAAAAGTTCTATCAAATTTCCATAATGCGTATAGAATATAAAATAATTTTGCTTCTTGCGGTTCCCTAAATCAAAAGGTAACGAAAATCGCGTTTGGCTTCCAGTTTTTGCCTCATAAAGGGTGAGAGTAATTTAAAAGGAAAGAACAACCAATAAAAATGAAATGCGGACTCGACAAGAGGTATGCACGCTATTTCATGAAATTTATCTAGATCGTGAACGCCAGTTTTTAGACAGAACATTTCCAGGTCGATGGATCGGTTATTTACACTTTATGATTATTATTATTTTGAAAAATAGTAAATTATAATCAAAAATCGACCTACTTCGAAATTTTTTTGCTTATCAACTATAACTTATTCCACATGGACTTTTTCGCTTGTACAAAAACTATCATCAATAATTTTTTGTTACATTTTAAAAATTTTCCTACCCTATCTACTACATTATCTAAATTGCTATACAAATTTAGTTTTATTTCATTATATATGAGTTGGTAACCATTAAAATGACGGTTAATGTATAATAATCATAAATATAAATTGTCGCGTCTACAAACAAAAAAAGCAAATTTAATGCACTGAGAATTAAGTTTTTTTTTATCGGAATTTTTCGTGAGACACGCAAAGTAGACTCGTTCTCGTTACATTTATCGAGGTCTTCGGTAAAAATAAAAATTAAGGTCGACGGATTTGTTACAACGATATCATTACAATTACATCTAAAAAAGGAGTACCAGGTTCTGTTCGTTCTTTTTGGTAAATTTAATACAGTCGTCGAAAGATAAAAAATTCTGCATAGAAAAAAATATATAAGAAAGAGTATTATGGATCTTAATTTTTGACAATTATCGACTATTTTTCAAAATTTCAACAATTATTGACAATTTTTGACGAAAATTGTCCATTTTTAACAGTTTTTGACAATTATTGACCATTTTTGACCATATTTCAAAATTTTTGACAATTTTCATATGTACTTTTTAAAATAATACAAAATTTCCAAAATTGACTATTTTTGACCATTTTGACTGTTTTTCAAATTAGTGACCATTTTTCAAAATGATGACAATTTTTAACCATTTTTCACAATTTTTCAAAATTTTAGACCATTTTTCAAAATTATCGACAATTTTTGATAATTATTGACAATTGTGAACAATTTTTCCAAATTTTCGACCATTTTTGACCGTAATTCAAAATCTAACAATTTTTGACAATTATCAACTATTTTTCAAAATTTTGACAATTTTTAACAATAATTGTCCATTTTTGACAATTATTGGCCATTTTAGACAATAATTGTCCATTTTTGATAGTTTTTGACAATTATAGACCATTTTTCAAAATTTTAATAATTTTTGACAATTATTGACCAATTTTGACAATAATTGTCCATTTTTGACAGTTTTTGACAATTTTTGAAAATTTTTCAAAAAAAAATTAAAATTTTTCAAAAAAAAATTAAAATTTTTGACAATTGACCATTTTTGACAATTTTTGAAAATGTTTGACCATTTTTCAAAATTTTTTTAAAGTTTTTGACAATTATCGACCATTTTTGACAATTATTGACCAAATTTGAAAATATTTACCAGGTTCTGTTCGTTCTTTTTGGTAAATTTAATACAGTCGTCGAAAGATAAAAAATTCTGCATAGAAAAAAATATATAAGAAAGAGTATTATGGATCTTAAGGATATATATTAATTGTTTTTACAAATAATAATTGGTTATTCTCGGAACAACAAATTGAAACTAAAATTGTTGATAAATATACGTCAGATAAAAAGATACATAAGTTGTATGGTTATAATTATATTTGTTTATAAGAAATTTAGACATAAAAGTTGAAAATTTTTCTCAAAGAATATTTTTATAAACAAACGGTATAAATTGAATGAATAATTGAGTAAGAGCTTCAAATTTGGGCTTAATTTGTTGTTTAATTAATAAAGAACAAATAAGTTTTAAATTTTTTCATTGTAACTCCATTAGTTTAAAAGTCATAGTAAAATTAAACATAAAAAACCAGGTGAAAATGATGAAATGTAATAGAACAGAAAATTAAAAAATATTAAATATTTTTTTAAAATTATACATGATTGTTTTTTTTAAGTAGAAATAGAAAAAAAATACAGAGAGAATTCATTTGTTATAACAAATTGTTTATCAAATAAACAATGAAATAATCTTTTTTTATATTATCAAAGACCAAAATAAATAATGATTTAAAAAAATGATTCCTTAATATCAATTACAAGTGGTAGAAAAAAAATTGTTAATTAACAAATCCATTTTTAAGCAATAAAAAAATTTCTTTATGAAACTGTTTTTTTTAAATCATAATTTTCATCAAAGATTATGTTTCCGAAAAAATTTTTAAATTATCTTATAAACAACGCATTTGTTTATAACAATTATTTTAAACAATTGAAGATAAAAATGATTAAAAATCATTTTTAAGTACATTCTGATCATGAGAAAACGGATCAATAGTAATATTATAAAAAAAATGCTTCAAGATTTATAATTTTTAACATAAATAAATTGTTAATAAAAAATAGAAAATTATCAATTTTTTAATTTTTCCAACGGGAATCTATTCTAAGGCCTTTGAAATATAGCTCCACCAAAGGAAACAATTCTCAGAATAATAGTTTAACAATTATCGCACTTGCAAAATTGTTAATTAACTAATTGAAAAATCGCAATAAAAATTTTTGGATCGCCGATTATTGTTCATTGGGTACCCATTTTCAGGCGTATTTTCAACCCTCTGGCAAAATTATAAATATTGGTCCTACAGTTCCTGGAGTTTTAACTTTTTTTTTAGGAAATTTCACCTCTTTTTGAATATTTTTTCACTTAATTGTTTATAACTTTTGCAATTTTTGTGAGCGGCCCTTGAATTTTCTCAAAAAACATCTACATGCCATTCCGAATCGAATGACACCTCAATCATAATTTTCGGAGAACTCTAAAAAGTTTTGACCTAAAAGGCACTTGTTGACTAGACTATTACTACTACTAGTATTTAGAAAACTTGGAAAAAACAATACTTCTCACACACATACTGTTATAGTCTATTTGAATACGATTGGTAGCACATTTTTTATATCAAAAGTTTTTTTTACATATTAGTTGATATCAGAAAAAATGTTAAATTGTTTAGTGTTCTTTTTTCTCAGATAACATAAATTATAGTGGGACTTTAGTATGTTCACCCGGTATAACAATAGACCCAACCAAAATACACAACTAGCAAGAGGATGTTGCGTAGATGTGCTGACAATCAAAATAGTTATTTGTGTATTTAGAGCGTAAAGTAACAGATTGCCGCTTGAGAAAGAATGTTGCGATCTTTCGAAAGCGGCAATTTTACTTTACACTCAAAAACACACATAATTTTTTCTACAGTCACCCTTTTAATAATTAAAACAGTTTTTTTATATTATCTTAGGTTATAATAGGAGTGCTACAATAATCGTCATTTTCGAAATTTATCATGATTAACCTTAAAAAGATCTACTGACTAGGGATGTTAAAAAATAATCGATTTTTATATAAATCAATTATTATTTTCTTATAATCGATTTTTAGTTATCGATTTTTATAGTAATATTAATCGATTTTATAAATTACGTGTTTAAATCGATTTTCGGAAACGTCTCTTATTATTTATTGACTATTTTTCAAAATTTTGACAACTTTTGACGATTATTGACCATTTCTCAAAATTTTGACAACTATTGACCATTTTTTAAAATTTTAACAATTTGACCATTTTGACTGATTTTCAAAATTAGTGTTAAGTGTTTAAATCGATTTTCGGAAACGGCTCGTATTATTTATTGACTATTTTTCAAAATGTTTACAACTTTTGACGATTATTGACCATTTCTCAAAATTTTGAAAATTATTGACCATTTTTTTAAATTTTAACAATTATTGACCATTTTTCCAAATTTTTGATAATCTTTGACCATTTTTTTTACAAAATGATGACAATTTTTAACCATTTTTGACAATAATTTTCCATTTTTAACAATAATTGACAATTTTTGATAGTTTTTGACCATTTTTGACAATTTTTCAAAATTTTAGACCATTTTTCAAAATTATTGACCATTTTTAATAATTATTGACAATTGTTGACAATTATGGACCATTTTTGAACATATTTCAAAATTTTTACAATTTTCAACAATAATTGTCCATTTTTGATAGTTTTTGACAATTATCGACCATTTTTCAAAATTTTAATAATTTTTGGCAATTATTGACCAATTTTCAATTTTTTTTTAAATTCTTGACAATTGACCATGTTTGACAATTTTTCAAAATTTTTGAACATTTTTCGAAATTATTGACCATTTTTGATAGTTTTTGACAATTATTGACCATTTTTCAAAATTTCAACAATTTTTGACAATTATCGACCATTTTTGACAATTATTGACCATTTTTGACAATTTTTGAAAATTTTAGACCATTTTTTAAATTTTTTAAAAACTTTTTGACAATTATCGACCATTTATCAAATTTTAACAATTATTGACAATTTTTCAAATTTTAACAATTATTGACAATTTTTGACAATTATTGGTTCCATAAATATTCACCAATTGAGTTGATTCGGAGGGCGTGGTTTGATTAAATAAGCGAGCGAAAAAGATTCCTTTTTTGCGCTAGAGCGTAAAGTAACAATCCTCGGCATTTGTCGACTTTACGATTTCCTTTGAATTAATTAGTCATTTTACGCGCGACTGTAGAAAAAATATATTTTTTTGTTGTAATACAAAACGATTTAAGATAAATTCAGTATTTTTTAACAAATTAATTATTAAATAAAATCAATAAATAACAAATTCCACAACGGAAATTTAACATATATTCAACATCCTGACGATGAATATGTTATTTGTGAAGCCCGGTCGAGTAATTATGTTATATTTTTTTTGTGGAATTTGTTGTTTATTGATCTCATTCAATAATTTAATTCAATTTTTTGAAAAATTAAATATTAAACTTACCTTAATGGATCTTTGGTGTGTCGAATGTAACGCGAACATTCTCTTTTGTGGAAAGTTGCCTCTATCCAGCTCCTTGTTGGAGCCTGAAAAAAAAGGAGAATAATCCTTAATTTATATATTACGTAATGACTTAAATAATTTATTCAAAATACTCTACTATAATCTGTATATTTAGAAGATGGTGTAAGAATTAAAAATTTGCAATTACGGGAATGATTAAACGATCGACTTCTGTGACGTGCGCTATTTTTGAAGTTAAACTTCTTTACGCACGCTTGACTTGGGGAGTAAGCTGGTGAATGCGTGACGAGAGTGTTACGAAAAGTGTGATTGGGCGAGGCGAACGGAAGTTGAGAGGGAGATATGAGTTAGTGAAGATAGAAAAAGAGAGAGTTACGTTTCGTATATTACTGTAGGTGCAAAAGAGAGCAGTGCGCGCGCACATTTTCTCTCTCTCTTCCACTCATAGCCAGTGCATGAAATATATATCTCAGTCGAGTAGTTCGTTTGCGATTATGCTAGCGTTACGCGAACGGTGATTTCTTTATAATTTTGTAATTTCATTTCGTTCTTGAACAATTTTATAAATTTATATTTTATTCAATACCTTAAATATTTTACGTTTAAAATGAATAAAATTGTAAATTCATTTTAAAGTTCATATTTTATGAATTTTCGGGTGAATAATAACAAATTATGACAGGAAGTGACACAGACTCTGAATATCAAAGCGATGCTCTAGGACCATCAACTAAGTAGAAATTACGTACAGAAATTGAGCATAAAAAGTGTGTGACAACATATTCAAGGCAAGATTTCAAACCTAGTGAGACCCAATAGACCGTTTTAATGGAAGACATCTTGTGGTTGCGGCGACCGTTGTCCACCTATAGTTTTATATACGAACTAATGGAAGCTAACTGTAATTTTATAAGGAAACTGTGCCCACAGAACTGGTAGAAACAAGATTACGTTACAAGTGTCACCGTTTACTCCTTCACTATACGAGACCTATATGTGTCCTTGTTCTCTCGACAAGTAACTAAAAAAAGAGAAGAAATTATACCGTTGCCGTAATCTTAGGTACACCTGGTCAAGCTCTAAGTTACAGTTTCCTTTTAAAATTACAGTTAGCTTCTATTAGCTCTTACAAATCCGATAGGTGGACCACCGTCGCTGCAACCACAAGATGTCTTCCGTTAAAACGGTCTATTACATTGGGGCGCGTTTGATTCTCTGTCCTTTTCTAGTATCTCTCTCTCTCACTTTCTCCTTGTTGCTCATCCGTATTTCGGCCTCGCGTTTCTACAATTTACTTCAGCAAATTTTTAAAATAGGATAGAAGATGTTTTACTTCAGTTGTGTGGTCTAAAGCACACTCATTTTATTTAAATAAGGATATTAACGAATTCAACTAGAAACTTAATTATGTCAAATCGAAAAATATCACAAAATTTCTAATAATAACAGACTGTCTGCGTCACATTAACTTAACTCTACACAACAAATCAAACAAAATTTATTTCATCTCCAGAAATCCAACATGAAAGTGTCACTTCTATGGATTCCTTCAACAAGTTTTCAAAAATTTTAACAATTTTCAACAAGTATTGACCATTTTGGTCAGTTTTATATAATTATTGACCATTTTTTCAAAATTTTGACAATTTTTGAACATTTTTCAAGATTTTAACAATTATTGACCATTTTTGACAGTTTAATTATGTCAAATCGAAAAATATCACTAAATTTCTAATAATAACAGACTGTCTGCGTCACATTAACTTAACTCTACACAAAAAATCAAACAAAGTTTATTTCATCTCCAGAAATCCAACATGAAAGTGACACTTCTATGGATTCCTTCAACAATTTTTTCAAAATTTTGACCATTTTTCAAAAATTTCAACAATTTTCAACAATTATTGACCATTTTTGACAGTTTTTAATAATTATTGACCATTTTTTCAAAATTTTGACAATTTTTGAACATTGTTCAAAATTTTAACAATTATTGACCATTTTTGACAGTTTAATTATGTCAAATCGAAAAATATCACAAAATTTCTAATAATAACAGACTGTCTGCGTCACATTAACTTAACTCTACACAACAAATCGAACACAATTTATTTCATCTCCAGAAATCCAACATGAAAGTGACACTTCTGTGGATTCCTTCCCGTATTGGCATCAAAAGGAACAAAGAGGAAGACCGACTTGCTCGAGAGGCCTCTACCAGTGAAACAGTGAGTTAAGTACAAAATTTAGTGCTACAATACACAATCCTTGACGTGGAGTAAAAGGGCTGTAATTATTATGACCTGATTTAATGTGATTTTCACCGCAATTTATTATAATTTGCTTTATACGGCCATTTTATATGATGTTTCTAAATTAATGTGAAAAAATTCAGAATGGGTCCCTCCTTTGCTAAAATTTCCTCGGTCCACCCCCTTCCGAGATATCGCCCCTTAAAGATACTTAGTAAAATTGAGCTTTTTTATTTTTTTTCTCAAATTTATTTTAAGATGGAAACAATTGCTACCCTTTTAAAACTCGCCACACAGATGCGTGTCTGACTGATATTATCTAGTGCTTGTTTCTGGGTGTTAATCAATTTCATCCAGAATATCTTGTTCTACCCTTACATTTCTCACTGTCCGGGAACGACCAGTGTTGTATGAGTTCATTTGTAAACTTGAATACGTGCAATTAAAGAATGATGAGGCGTCACTTTTTGCGGATATTTTCCAACATAAAGACGTCTAGCTTCTAGAAACCATACAGAAAATGCATATCGGTCATTTCACCGGTTGTATACTATTTTGGGGTGACATTCATAAATAAATGACTTTAAAGCAAATGTTCGAACTGTAACCCTTGATGTATTTGACAGTAACCTAAACGCTGAATAAATTCTTGTTGAACCTTGTTTATGGTATCTTGCGAAATATTCTCTATTTCTGTTCGAATTCTCTCTTTTAATTCTTCAATATAGGATGGTTTCGTTTTATGAAAAGCAGTCTTCAGATGGCTCCACATAAAATAATCCAAAGGATTGAAGTCTGGCGACCTCGCTGGCCATTCAATATATCCACGTCTACCAATACACATGTTAGGAAAAATTTCCTCTAGGTACCTTCGAACATCTACAGCATAATGCGGAGGCGCACCATCCTGCTGAAACCATAAACTTTCATCAAAACTGCCAGGATTAATTCTACTGGGGAATAAATTAATTAATGGAGGTAAAAGATATCCCCTTAAAAACCGAAGGTATGTTGGCCCGTCTAAATTACCTTCGAAAAAGTAGGGTCCGATGATTGTATTTCTTACAATGCCAGCCCATACAATTACCTTTCGCGGGTATTGTGTATGATGCTCACGCATTCAGTTAGTATTTTCTTTTGTCCAGTACCTACAATTCTGACGGTTGACCTCGCCATTTAATGTGAATGGCTTCATCAGAAAAAATACGAGGAGCGGGGTCTCTGTGGCAGTTATTCATCATTGCTTCACAAAATTCTATTCTTCTGTCTGGATCATCATCATTTAATTCCTGTACAAGTTTGATTTTATATGGATGCCATTTTTCCAGTTTTAATAATTTGTGAACCGTTGTTTTAAGATAAAAGACCTAGACCAGGATACCGTTCAAATCAAGACTCTATCTACCTATCTTCTTCGAGATCTAGTCTCAAGACTTCGTAGAGGCAAGATCTACCTACCTTTTGCGGAAACAACACTTCGTAAGCTAAGTATCTATAAAAGTAGAAATTCTCCTCACATTTGTTCATTTCCTGTGGCAGAAGAATAAAATATAAATTTGTTTTAAATCTTATTTTTTATTTTTTTTTCTAAATCCTCAACTATAAAAGTTGAGGGAAATACCGTCCGGGGTAAACTTTTCTGTTTTTTAAGTATGTAATTTTTTTATTTGATTTCTGGTTAATTTTTATTTAAATTCTACAAGGCGTTTCTACCTTTTCCGCCTTAGTTTTTTAAAATTTATTAGTATTTTTTATCGACGTCAAAAAGATAGTGGCGCCCTCAATTTTTACAACCTTTCTGTTATCCTGGTGCGACATAAACTTGGGGTCGAATCACCCTTGAGAGGAATCTCTAGCTAGGAGCATTAAAAAAAGAATTGGAAATTGCTCGTCCTGCATGAATCAACTTCAGTCATCTTCTGCTTCAGAGGAGCATACATTTATTTTAGAAAGGGAATATAGAATGTTTTCCAACATGTGTAGTTTGTTTACTAATTATATACACAAATTTATTTTAGGCGATAACAAAAAATTGCTACATTAAAAAAATTGTATAATCCATTTTTATGCAAGGAACATGATTTGTTTGACACTTATATTGACACCTTTCTAAATTTTTTTATTTACACTTATTTTAAGAAAATAAATTCAATTTTAAAAGGCCAAATTCAAGTGAATAAAAAAGACAATGACATACTTAGAAAAATGGCACATCAAAGATTTTTATCTTTAAAAGGAAAAAAGAAAAAGATACTAAGAGTTAAACAAATAATAAAATAAAATTATGTGCATAATATTCATGTGTGTTCTTATTTAATTCCAAACGCCCAAAGTTTTAGCTCACAAAGTAATTAAAATTTAATTTGTGTTCATAATTTGAATACATATTCCTGATTTTGAGGTAAAATTGAATGGAGAACTTTTATATTTTTTTTCGGGTCAAGATGGGAAACTCATGTTCGAATGGGTCCAAAAAGTGTTTGATTCATTCCCAAGGGGATGCCTACTAACTAAACCCATCTCAAACTCGCCGTTACCCCCGATCAATTAAGGATACTTTATTTATTAGTACACAAGACAATATCGAAGGCAACTAAAATTTATTCCTCGAATGAATCTAAGATAAATATTTTAAATTAAATGTAAAACCTCACACAAGACGGCACTGTTGACGTATCGCTATCCTTGTTATGGAATGAAAGAGTCGGTTTAGATGTTGGTTACAAACAAAGTGTGTTGTCAGTATAGCTGGTTATTCATCTAGTCTATTTAAAGCTAGGTGTCCATTTGAGATTTTCGCTCGAGAGCTGAACTCAGCCGCTTGTTCATTTGACAGAAAATTTGCGAATTTTTACTCTCCGGAGATTTTCTTCGAAGATAGTCGAGGCAGTGCTCTCCAGACTGTGTCCACAGCGATTGTATGTTTGCGAGTTCAATTAGAAAATTTAGATAATATGGAAGTGCCAAAACTTGCTGCCGCCATGCTACAAAAATTTTAGTAAAAAAGAAAAAAAAACAAAAATTTAAAAGAATGTGTTGGGTCAAACCATTGTAGATTACAACTGGGTGCATGTTTTACACTAACAAAAGAACTACAGATCGTGAGTTCGTTCGTATGAATGCAGTACAGGTTCAGTATATAATAGATTTGGTTGGACCATCAGTTACGAAAGAAAATGCGAGAAGCAATTTCCGTTCATGAACGGATAATGATTACCTTTAACATCGGGTATTTATTCAATACACGAAATTTACATTAAAACTTAATTTAATGGTGATTCCTATAACAGTTTGAATATTTATTTCGAATATCAGTTTATACCATAGGTAGAATAGTTAAGAAGGTGACGTCTGCAATCTACAACGCGTTGAAGGATTCGCACATAGAGGTGAACGAATTTCCTGGAAAATTTGTTGCCTCCTTTCTATGTTACGGTACTGAGAGCACTTTGTATCCCATAGAATGGAATTTTCTTTGTGTATATCATCAGTTAACCACTGTTTTTTCGCCTCCATAACTGTTAAATACCATCAGCGAGCACTCGCGTAATTCAAACTGTCACACACACACACACACACGGTGCGTGAGTAAGCCCGTCCCACAAAGCGTCCACCGCCAGGTTTTTAGGCCCGCGGGATGATGCTAAGTAAAACCTTACACCACCCCCTGTCATTCCGACAGGACCTCACTCGTACTTCGCGATCGCGTACCCATTTCCTCCCTTTCTTCTGTGAGGGATGTCTCCTCTTTTTAAGAGGTAGTTCTGGTGGCTATGTTTCCTTGTCCTCTTAATTGTGTTGTATCGATTCGGATTGTGTGTGTGTGTATAATTTCGCTGCCTCATTTTAGAATCCGTTTCACCCGCCCTGGTCCAGGCCACTCATATCAGAAGAGGCAGACTCACTAGCCCGAGAATGGGCACGTTGTGCTCCCATTGGCCCAGAACCTTTTTGTGGCATAGCGAAGGCGCTGCAAAAAACAAATAGCAGTACTTGGATAAAAAATCAGTCTCGAGAATGGTGGAACAAGGCGCCAAAAATGAGGCAGGCCAAAGAGTTCATCAAGGAACCCTCGCCAAAATTCACGGAGTATCTACTGAGCCAGAATACGAAAACGATCAGGATCCTGGTTGGGCTCCTGACAGGGCATTGTAGACTTAACAAACATATGAATAACATCGGATTGGCAGAAACAACCATATGTAGGTTTTGCCAAGAAGATGAGGAAACCCCAGTACACATACTGTGCTACTGCGAAGGCCTGACTAAGCTGATGTTTTCAACGATAGGGGAAGAAAAACCACAACCTTTCCAATATATGGAGGACCTGAGGTTTGCCATCCGTCTAGTAACAAGAACGGGTCTAGACAAGGAACTCTAGAATAACAGGAGGGCATACACAATAGATCTGCAAAGGTCGTAGTGGAGAAGCTCTTAGAAGCACTTAAGCCCCATATCTATCTATCTATCTATTTATCACCCGCCTTGGTGAAACAGATCTTAGCATGAGTGGTCCTTCGCCTTCTTTTAGAGCCAACCCCTCAGGAATCCCCGAGCTTCCTTTGACAGAAGTGTGGACTTTTCCATTTTCTTGATCATGACTACTTCGGCTTTTTTCCATCTAGTTGGGAAATATCTCATCCTTAGCATTGCGTTGATTATACAGTTGAGGTGCATTACTCCTTTTATTGGCATGTTAAATGAGATCCCGTCTATTCCTGGTGCATTCCTTGCTGACATAAATCGCATACTTTCTTTTATTTCTTCTGGGTTCGAGAGTCCTAGTATGACTCTCGTCTTCTAAGAGTTCTTCAACTTCCTCTTCCACCCTGTCCGAAAAGTCCATGTTTTCGTCAGGGTGTTCGTTTAGCATGCATTGTAGTTCCAACGTGTTTTTGAGAGCTTTTTCATCTTCTTCATATGCCATTCTATTTGCTCCGTGCAAGAGTGGCATTTGTTTGTTGGGTTCTCTTAGAAGCTTTGCGATTTTCCAAATGCCTGGTTTTTGTGGTGTAACGTGCTTTCCTTCTTCTACACGTTTCCAGCCTAAAAATGAAACACAACATACCGTCTGTCGCTGTTGTATATAATGTTACGAGGTCACCAATTCAAAGCAGGCCCTGTCTCTCGATTATAAATTTCGACGACGAGCGCGGAAGGTACTGGAATTTTTGAGAGTTGAGAAGGACTATATATATATATGCGCGAGTTTTTGAGTGCGGAAAAACAATTAATGAAACGGACAGTGAAGAGTTAGTTCACAGAAGTTCTTAGTAATCGGACAGTGAGTGAAATCGTGAAGATAGATAGTGTAATATTCAAGTGGTAAAAATAAATTAGAACTATTATAAACAGTTATAAATAAATTAGTAGACATTAAGTAAAGTGTAATACAGGGTGTGTTTCTTTAAATAAATAGATAGTATTTAGCAATAGTAGTGTGTATAATTTTATCCCACAAGTAAAAACTATTTAAATAAAGAACAAAAACATTACAATAACTTTTAGCTCAATTTAGTTCAAATCAACACGTTGATAGATGACTAATACTTTGAATTTTGTATGGTTTATACGAAGTCAAAGGACTGCTTGTCGACTACCAAAAGTCGTCCTTTGAATTTTTTTGTTTTTGTCCAACTGAGATCATACAAACAAAATTTTAGTTTGAAGAAAAAAACATTTTTTCTTTTCTTTGACTTCATCACTTCACAACTAGGGTAGGTCAGCAGTCAACCCTTATTATTTCAACCCCAATGAAAAAAAATTTTTTGCAAACCTTGCAATTACATTACCACCATTCAACACCTACAAACAACTGAAACGCCCTTCACAAACAATCCCTATTTACATCAAACAACCCCCATCAACAAATATCCAAAATAATCCCTTAAAATTATACACCCTCTTCGCCTAAATATGTACGAAAATAAAGCTTATCCTGGTATTTTCCCCGAGGACTATTCCACCTGACGCAAAATAGACGGAGCATCTGGTACATGTACAGATAACCTATCCAACGCTATAATGGAAGGTCGCAATGACATATTATTATTCCAACACCTATACGAGATTAAACCCCGCCAAATGCAAGGGCGTAGGCGAAAGGGATTTGTAAAGGTAACACATTTTATTGTTGAAATAATGGGGATGACAACCTGTCTGATTATGCCTAATCAAAGGAAATAGTCGATATGGGTGAAGAGTTTTAATTTGTATTTTAAACCCACTTGTAAAAATATTTCATGCCTTCCTTCATTTAAATCGTTTAAAAGCCTATCGCAAATTTTCCATTCTTTTCTAATCGCGTTTCGTCCGTTTAAAATATATTTTTTGTTCTAAAAACTTTCTCTCAATGAACAAAATTTTCCGACTACATTTTACCTCATTAAAATTCAATCCTCGTAATGCTCTCTGTAATACCCTTAAGGAATATTCTATTCAAGTATATCTTAGTTACGCTCAAGGTCCTACAGTCAGTTGTTGTGCAATAAAATGTTTCGACTATTTGGCTGTCCATTTGACAGATCAAAAGGTCAAATCGTTGGTTGCATGTATGTATGTTTTTTGGAGGGAACAATCGCTAATACCACCGTACACTAACTAACGACAAGTAAATTCATACTCACCAGAACTCGGCAGACGATAGGCGGGGTAAGGAATTTTTCGGTAACCGCTGAATCGAAGAAGTGAATTTACTTGTCGTTAGTTAGTGTACGGTGCTAATACCAAGAAAATCTAACTATTGTGTCCCTACTTCTACTCAGTTCCTGGGGGAGAGTTTCGGTAGTTCCTTTAGTTCTTCGAAGAACATGCCACAAGATGGTGTAATGAGTGGTTAATTATTTAGGTTAGAATTTATGCTTATTGTTAAATTATAGGTTATTAACTTTAGTATGTATGTGTTTAGTTACAATAAATCTTGTAATCATAAAATTTATCGACTCAGCAGTTTGATTATAATTTATTTATCGATATAAGTAACTATTGCAAAATAAGCAGACACGCGCTAGATGGAAAGATTGTGTAGGCTGGCAATTGTTGCTTTGGGTTTATGGTCGGGGAATTCAAATTAAACATTTGTCGAAGAAAGATGTGTTTTATTTAAAGAACGTCAACCCCAATTAAAAGGAACTTAAACCGAATAATCTAACATTATTAGAATGGTATGAAAGAAATTCGATACGGAATTAAGCAACAAGAAGGAATGGGATCCAAATACCATTACCAGACTTGGAAAGAATGGCATTCAATGGTACACAGACGGCTCAAAAGCAATAGAAAGAACTGGGATGGGAGTTTAAGGGCCAGGAACCAAATATTCCGAAAACTTGGCAAAAACCCCAAGTATATTTCAACACATCTCTCACACCATAGGAAAGAGTAAGCATTTATGTAAGCTTCGATTTGGAGAAGTCTTCCTCTTCTATCAAGCAATCTTCCAGGTGTTGTGTCTTAGAGTTTTTTTTCTTACATTCCACATAATCTACATTCGTCTCGTTCCAGGACACCTGCTATTACCCAAGGAGTATCTTTTATTGTCTTAGCTCTACTAGATCTATCCAGTTTTTTCCCATATTTTCCAATATTCCATTGGTGCTGATAACGCAAATGAGATCCGATCCCCAAAACGGAATTTGAGCTTTTTTATTTCATAGTTCACCTCCTTCTATTCCAGAGTGTTCTGGAACTCTAGAAATTGTTGGTTAATCCACCAAACAAACTTGATTCAGTTTCATGCGACTTCTCAAGCTCCATTTAACGTTTCCCATTTTTCCCCGTGGTGGTTATTTTGGAAAAAAAAAGGTGAGAGGGTCGTCGGACCGCCGACAGAAGCTTGCTCCTTATGCACAATAGATTGACCATTTTTGACCATATTTCAAAAATTTTGACAATAATTGACCATTTTTGACAATTATTGACCAATTTTAACCATTTTAGACCATTTTTCCAAATTTTAACAATTATTGACCAATTTTGACAATTTTTGAACATTTTTGACAGGTTCTGACAATTATAGACCATTTTTGACCATTTTTCAAAAATTTTGACCGTTCATTCAATAATTTTGACAATTTTTAACAATTATTTACTATTTTTGACAGTTTTTTATAATTATTGACCATTTTTGTCAAAAATGGTCAATAATTGTCAGAATCTGTCAAAAATGCTCAAAAATTGTTAAATATTTTAAAAAATAGTCAATAATTGTCAAAAGTTTGGAAAGTTGTCAAAAATGGTCAATAATTATAAAAAACTGTCAAAAATGATCAATAATTGTTGAAAGTTGTTGAAATTTTGAAAAATGGTCAACATTTTTGAAAATTTGTCAAAAATGGTCAATAATGATCAGAAACTGTCAAAAATGGTCAAAATTTTGAAAAAATGATCAATAAATATAAAAAACTGTCAAAAATGGTCAATAATTATAAAAAACTGTCAAAAACGGTCAATAATTGTTGAAAGTTGTCAAAATTTTGAAAAATGGTCAAAATTTTTGAAAAATTGTCGAAAATGGTCAATAATTGTCAGAAACTGTCAAAAATGGACAGTAATTGTTAAAATTTTGAAAAAATGGTCAATAATTATTATAAAAAAACTGTCAAAAATGTTCAATAATTGTCAAATTTTTTGAAAGTTGTCAAAAATGGTCAATAATTATCAGAAACTGTCAATAATTGTTAGAATTTTGAAAAAATGGTCAATAATTATAAAAAACTGCCAAAAATGGTCAATAATTGTTGAAATTTGTCAAAATTTTTGAAAAATGGTCAACATTTTTGAAAAAATGTCAATAATTGTTAAAATTTTGACAAATGGTCAAAAATTGTCAAAATTTTGAAAAAATGGTCAATAATTATAAAAAACTCAAAAATAGTCAATAATTGTTAAAAATTATCAAAATTTTTGAATGGATAGTCAAAATTTTTGAAAAATTGTCAAAAATGGTCTATAATTGTCAGAACCTGTCAAAAATGCTCAAAAATTGTCAAGACTGGTCAATAATTGTTAAAATTTGGAAAAGTGGTCTAAAATGGTTAAAATTTTTGAAAAATTGTCAAAAATGATCAATAATTGTCAAAATTGGTCAATAATTGTCAAAAATGGTCAATAATTGTTAAAATTTGAAAAATGGTCAAAAATTGTCAAAATTTTAACAATTATTGACCATTTTTGATAATTTTACAAAAATTATTGACCATTTTTGACAGTTTTTAATAATTATTCATCATTTTTCAAAATTTTAACAATTTTGTCCATTTTTCAAAATTTTAACAGTTATTGACCATTTTTGACAGTTTCTGATAATTATTGACCATTTTTGACAACTTTCAAAAATTTTGACAATTATTGACTATTTTTTAAAATATTTAACAATTTTTGAACATTTTTGACAGATTCTGACAATTATTGACCATTTTTGACAATTTTTCAAATATTTTGACCATTTTTGAGATTGTTTTATAATTATTGACCATTTTTGTCAATTTTTCAAAAAATTTGACCATTTTTCAAAATGTTGACTACTTTCAACAATTATTGACCATTTTTGACAATTTTTTATAATTATTGACCATTTTTGACAATTTTTTATAATTATTGACCATTTTTTCAAAATTTTAACAGTTTTTTTTACCATTTTACAAAATTTTAACAATTATTAACCATTTTTGACAGTTTCTGATAATTATTGACCATTTTTGACAACTTTCGTAAATTTTGACAATTATTGATTATTTTTTAAAATATTTAACAATTTTTGAGCATTTACGACAGATTTTGACAATTATTGACCATTTTTAAAAATTTTTGAGAATTTTTAACAATTATTGACAGTTTTTTATAATTATTGACCATTTTTGACAATTTTTCAAAAATTTTAACCATTTTTCAAAATTTTGACAACTTTCAACAATTATTGACCATTTTTGACAGTTTTTTTCGTCTCTGTCTCTCTGCACTGAACGTACACTATGGCCTGCGTCTCTCTCTCTTTCTATTGAGTCATCGCGTGACGAACGCTTTTTCGTAACGGTTACACGTTTCACGAGTTCACTAGCCTTCCCAAAAGTCCTATGTCGTGCAATAAGAAGCAAGCTTCAAAAAATTAGTACTTTTTTTATGTTCAAGATATGATAAACAACCCTCGTAGATAAGGGTGACCTGAGGGTAAATAAACGGTGTTATACATCGTTTAGTAATATATGGTACATCGCTATTGCTTAATAGGAAGTTCGGAATTGTTGTCAGTATCAATCGATTTCGATGGGAAATTGAGAATTTCTAGGTTGTGTAATGTTATGGAGTTAAGTAAAAGCGATATTAGGTATGTTTAAAGCCGTAATACCCGGATAGAGTTTACCCGGGAAGGTTAATTTGATCAACGATTACATGTTAGGTAACTAGTGGGATACTGCATGAAAGAGTGAATTTACCAAAATAAGGAAAATTCTTGATAAATGTTAGTTAGCAACAACAGTAAAATTGGAAATTATTATGTATAGGGTGGTCCATTAAGCGAGATAACCGGCTGTATCTCGGAAAGTATTTGTCCCAGGTTGTGGGGAAAAAATATTGATAGCAAAAGTGGCCAAGAGAAATTGCTGGAAATTATTTTCAACCTCAAAATTTCACCCCTAGTGGTCGTTACTGCTATGTTCAAATCCAAAATTATTATCATCTCAGAAAATCGCATAATGAGCTATAACTTTCCCGCTTTTTTCCCTGAAAAACTTCCAACATCCCGACTTGGCAGAAAAAAAATCTGGCAACGCCGACTGAGACATACAATTATCGGGCCTTATTTTTTCGACCAATCACTAAATGGCAATACATTTTTGGAGTTCCTTCGTAATGAGTTACCAGTTTTGTTAGAAGTTGTGCCCCTTCAAACCAGGGGAAATATGTTTGTTCAGCTTGATGGCTGCCCAGCACATTTTTAAGTTATTGTTAGGCAACACTTGAATGAAACATATCTAGACAGATGGATAGGAAGAGGAAGCCTCTTTCGCTGGCCAACAAGGTCAACCGACCTGACCTGCCTAGCCTTTTATTTGTGGGGACAAGTAAAATTTTGCTCTTAGGGTATGGAGAGAAATAAAGCGGGTTACCTGCTCGCTGGTTACCGGCGCCGATCGGTCCATACCCTATACCCTGCGCTTACGTTTATCAACCATAAGTAAATTTAGGCGCCGGTAACCAGCGAGCAGGTAACCCGCTTTCTTTCTGTCCATACACTTACAAACAAGACCTACCCGAGAACGTCTAGAGCGATATGTCAATAATAATGGCAGGCAATTTGAACATTTGCAAAGGCAATAAAATGAGTTAAAATAGATTGTTTTTGCAGCTAACATGCTCATGTTACCTAATTGATCGTATTTTATCGTAATTTTTCACATTTTTTACGATAAGTCAAAAACGAATAGAGATAACACTAATATATAAGAAATTTGAAGCTGCTTCAGTATATGTTACTAAAATAGAAACGTTTCATTAGATTTTTTTAATAAAATCGTAAAAATAAGTAATCGCTGCATAAAGCGACCTCTAGTTTATCTGTTTTAAAGTAATAGATAAGGTATATGAACGGTCTTCAAAATCCACACAACTCTCTTTCATATAAGTCCAGAAACAGTCGGATAGGTTGAATAGTTAACGAAATATTAAAATTTAAACACTGAAAAATCGATGGTCTTCTTTCTCGATTATTATGACAGATACAAAGAAATGTCACTATAGAAAATTATCTGGTATTAAACTGGCTTTCAAATGATGATATCAAAGTTACAGCGACTTTCTGAGATAATAATAATTCTAGATTTGAACATAGCAGTAACGCCACCTAGGGGTGAAATTTTGGGGTTGAAAATAATTTCCAGCAATTTCTCTTGGTCACTTTTACTATCAATATTTCCCCACAACCTGGGACAAAAATACTTTCCGAGATACCTCGCTTAATGGGCCACTCTGTACATTAAAAATTGGTTTTACACAACTCTAGAATATCTATTTTAAATAAAAGTTAACAAATATTGGATTTATGTTAAAAATTATCAACTGTTTTAATCACCAAGGTTTTGTCTGTAATACATTGAATGTTTACTAGCTTATCTGACTAGTTTTTTTGTATCTAAGTTTAAAATTTTTTTATATTTTCAAGAATTTTATTGTTTCCAATTTATTCAGTCAACTGTGATTTTTAATTGAGAATTTTCTTTTAAGTAACGCCTAGCAGTAAACTTTGTGCGGATGAAACTAGTAGGGCTATTGGTATAAATTGAGACGGGTAGTCTTCAGAGAGAACTTGCGGACGTTTTCCAATTAAGTGAAAGTGTTATTTCGCGGCTTCTCCATAGATAAGGAGCAGCTGTAAATGTAGGAGAGACTTACCAAGAGTTACCACTGTAACGGTATAAATCGTCACTTGATTTTAGAAATGTTGCAATTGATTTTTACTAGCTAATATAACGTTAGGAGGATGAGTAGCTACAACCATCGTGGTGGATTTTCACATCGTTTAAGCGACAATTTTTGTTAATTTTAGCAAGCCGTCCGCTTTGATTCCTAATAACTTCTGTATTGACTTTGAATATAAAATCAATAATTCTTACCATCTGAGACATCATTCAACAAGTAAGAATAAAGCCCTCTTTGTCTGTGCATTAGGAAAGCGTGATATGTGGACTCACGTAAGTCGGAGTTCGTCTCTGTTTAGAATTTGTTAAATTGTATGCAGATTTTTAACTTTCTTTTTGGTATCTAAAGCAGTAGAGAAAAGACCTGCTGTCTAAAATTTTCATATGTAGAAAAATTATAGGTGAAAACTATAATTTCTTATTCTCTTAATGCATCAGAGTCTGATGGTATGTAGCTGGCTGGGACTATGCGGAATACTCTGGAGGTCGACATTGCTATTTTTTTTTTCTCTTTTTCTTCTATGTGTTTTTTTTATACTGGCAGGAATTATATTATCTCGTAGTTGTGAACAAATTATTTATTTGATTTAATATTATATTTGATTGGCTATTTGAAGTTTGGTAGCACATAGTACAGTTTTTTTTCATAATTTATGTTAGTTTTTTTTCTAATACAATAATTCATCTAACCGTGGTGCAATGCAGGATTTCTGTTAATAAAGTATGAACCACGTAATTAGGCGTTGTATAATTCACAGATTTCCTGTATTTCGTTACATGTCGTGTGCATACATGCTGTACTTATCCATGTGAATTCTCTTATAGCATTTTCCACGATGCATTATTGTTAAAAAAAAAGGTGAGCGGTCGTCGGACCGCCGACAGAAGCTTGCTTCTTATGCACAATAGAATGACCATTTTTGACAATTCTTGACTATTTTTTCAAATTTTAACAATTATTCATCATTTTTGACAATTTTTCAAAAATCTTGACCATTTTAGACCATTTTTCCAAATTTTAACAATTATTGACCATTTTTGAGCATTTACAGATTCTGATAATTATTGACCATTTAATTATTATTGACCATTTTTGACAGTTTTTTTTATATTTTTTGTCCATTTTGACAGTTTTTTATAATTATTGACCAATTTTTTCAAAATTTTGACAATTTTTTACCATTTTTCGAAAATTTTGACCATTTTTCAAAAATTTTGACAATTATTGCCCATTTTTTCAAAATTTTTGACCCTTTTTTCAAATTTTAACAATTATGGCCAGTTTTGACAATTTTTGAGCATTTTTCAAAATTTTAACAATTATTGACCATTTTCGACAGTTTCTGACAATTATTGACCATTTTTGGCAACTTTTCAAATATCTTGACAATTTTTGACCATTTGACCATTTTTGACAACTTTCAAAAATTTTGACAATTATTGACTATTTTTGACCATTTTTTAAAATATTTAACAATTTTTGACCATTTTTGACAATTTTTCGAAAATTTTAACCATTGTTCAAAATTATTGACCATTTCTGGCAGTTTTTGATAATTGTTAACAGTTTTTGACAATTATTGACCATTTTTTCAAAATTTTGATAATTTTTGGCCATTTTTCAAAATTTGAACGCAGCGTTGGTTATATAGTATCGCGCGTTATTTCAATGCGTCTCTCTCTATCTCTACACTGAACGTACACTATGGCCTGCGTCTCTCTCTCTCTCAATAATTGTTAAAATTTTGGAAAAATGGTCCATAATTTTAAAAAACTGTCAAAAATGGTCAATAATTGGTAAAAATTGTCAAAAATGGTCAATAATTGTCAGAAACTGTCAAAAATGGTCAATAATTATAAATAATGGAAAATAAAAGTTGAAAATTGTCAAAATTTTTGAGAAATTGTCAAAAATGATCAATAATTGTCAAAACTGTCAAAATTGGTCAATAATTGTTGAAACTTGAAAAAATTGTCAAAAATTGTCAAAATTTTGAAAAGATGGTCAATAATTATAAAAAACTGTCAAAAATGATCAATAATTGTTAAAAATGGTCAAAATTTAAAAAAAAATGGTCAAAATTTTTGAAAAATTGTCAAAAATGATCAATAATTGTCAAAATTATCCATGTGAATTCTTTTTAGCGTTTTCCACGATGCATTATTGTTAATAAAAAAGGTGAGCGGTCGTTGGACCGCTGACAGAAGCTCGCTTCTTATGCACAATAGAATGACAATTCTTGACTATTTTTTCAAATTGTAACAATAATTGACTAATTTTGACAATTATTGATCATTTTTGACAATTTTTCAAAAATTTTGACCATTTTAGACCATTTTTCCAAAATTTTGACAATTTTTAACAATTATTGACTATTTTTGACAGTTTTTTTTTTAATAATTATTGACCATTTTTTCAAAATTTTGACAATTTTTGACCATTTTTCGAAAATTTTGACCATTTTTCAAAAATTTTGACAATTATTGACCATTTTTTCAAATTTTAACAATTATGACCAGTTTTGAGCATTTTTCAAAATTTTAACAATTTGACAGTTTCTGACAATTATTGACCATTTTTGGCAACTTTTCAAATATTTTGACAACTTTCAACAATTATTGACAGTTTTTTATACTTATTGACCATTTTTTCAAAATTTTAACAATTTTTGACCACTTTTAACAATTTTTGGGCATTTTTGACAGATTCTGACAATTATTGACCATTTTGACAATTTTTAACAATTATTGACCATTTTTGACAGTTTTTTTTATAATTATTGACCATTTTTTCAAAATTTTGACAATTTTTGACCATTTTTCGAAAATTTTGACCATTTTTCAAAAATTTTGACAATTATTGTACATTTTCTGACAATTATTGAGCATTTTTGGCAACTTTTCAAATATTTTGACAACTTTCAACAATTATTGACAGTTTTTTATACTTATTGACCATTTTATCAAAATTTTAACAATTTTTGACCATTTTTAACAATTTTTGGGCATTTTTGACAGATTCTGACAATTATTGACCATTTTGACAATTTTTCAAAAATTTTGACAATTTTTAACAATTATTGACAATTTTTGACAGTTTTTTTATAATTATTGACCATTTTTTCATAATTTTGACAATTTTTGACCATTTTTCGAAAATTTTGACCATTTTTCGAAAATTTTGACCATTTTTCAAAAAATTTGACAATATTTGGCCATTTTTTCAAAATTTTAACAATTTTTGACCATTTTTAACAATTTTTGGGCATTTTTGACAGATTCTGACAATTATTGACCATTTTGACAATTTTTCAAAAATTTTGACAATTTTTAACAATTATTGACCATTTTTGACAGTTTTTTTAATAATTATTGACCATTTTTTCAAAATTTTGACAATTTTTGACCATTTTTCGAAAATTTTAACCATTTTTCAAAAAATTTGACAATTATTGTACATTTTCTGACAATTATTGAGCATTTTTGGCAACTTTTCAAATATTTTGACAACTTTCAACAATTATTGACAGTTTTTTATACTTATTGACCATTTTTTCAAAATTTTAACAATTTTTGACCATTTTTAACAATTTTTGGGCATTTTTGACAGATTCTGAAAATTATTGACCATTTTGACAATTTTTCAAAAATTTTGACAATTTTTAACAATTATTGACCATTTTTGACAGTTTTTTTTTATAAGTATTGACCATTTTTTCAAAATTTTTGACCCTTTTTTCAAATTTTAACAATTATGACCAGTTTTGACAATTTTTGAGCATTTTTCAAAATTTAAACAATTATTGACCATTTTTGAAAGTTTCTGACAATTTTTGACCATTTGACTATTTTTGACAGTGTTTTATAATTATTGACCATTTTTCAAAAATTTTGACAGTTTTTACCAATTATTGACCATTTTTGACAGTTTTTTATAATTATTGACCATTTTTTCAAAATTTTGATAATTTTTGACCATTTTTCAAAATTTGAACGCAGCGTTGGTTATATAGTATCGCGCGTTATTTCAATGCGTCTCTCTCTATCTCTACACTGAACGTACACTATGGCCTGCGTCACTCTCTCTCTCTCTCTCTCTCTCTCTCTCTCTCTCTCTCTCTCTCTCTCTATCTCTCTCAATAATTGTCAAAATTATGAAAAAATGGTCAATAATTTTAAAAAACTGTCAAAAATGGTCAATAATTGGTAAAAATTGTCAACATTTTTGAAAAATCGTGAAAAATGGTCAATAATTGGTAAAAATTGTCAACATTTTTGAAAAATCGTGAAAAATGGTCAATAATTGTCAGAAACTGTCAAAAATGGTCAATAATTGTCAAAAACTGTCAAAAATGGTCAATAATTGTTAAAATTTTTGAGAAATGGTCAAAATTTTTGAAAAATTGTCAAAAATGGTCAATAATTGTCAGAACCTGTCAAAAATGGTCAAAATTTTTGAAAAATTGTCAGAAATGATCAATAATTGTTGAAATTTGAAAAAATTGTCAAAATTTGAAAAAATTGTCAAAATTTTTGAAAAATTGTCATAACCTGTCAAAAATGCTCCAAAATTGTCAATAACTGTTAAAATATGGAAAAATGGTCTAAAATGGTCAAAATTTTTGAAAAATTGTCAATAATTGTCAAAAATGGTCAATAATTGTTGAAATTTGAAAAAATGGTCAAAATTTTGAAAAGATGGTCAATAATTATAAAAAACTGTCAAAAATGATCAATAATTGTTAAACATTGTCAAAATTTAAAAAAAATGGTCAAAAATGATCAATAATTGTCAAAACTGTCAAAATTGGTCAATAATTGTCAAAAATGGTCAATAATTGTTAAAATTTGAAAAAATGGTCAAAAATTCTGAAAAAATGGTCAAAATTTTTTAAAAACGGTCAAAAATGATCAATAATTGTTAAAAATGGTCAATAATTGTTAAATTTTTTGTAAAATGGTCAAAATTTGTTAAAATTTGAAAAAATTGTCATTCTATTGTGCATAAGAAGCGGCGGTCCGGCGACCGCTCACCTTTTTTTTTGTAATTTTGTAGACCCTTCAGGTTATTTATAGAACTGTAGTTTATAGAACTGTGGACCCTTCAGGTAATGTTTTTATTCAGGAAATATCATATGTAAAATTTGGTTGAACTTGTATTAAAGTAAATGTGTAAATCTAATAACTTGGTTCATAATCAGTACCTTTCCACAATCCTCATCAGGTTATTGGGCAGAAACTATTGTGTATAACGACAAGCAACTAATAATTTTCCTTAAATTTACCTTTGAAATTTTTATTTTTTTTAAATTTAAATGTAAAGTTGACTTTTACCCGCTAACCGGTAAAATCTACCCTGGAATTGTATTAGTCAACTCTGTAAAGGATCCACACCGAGATTTGACTAGCCGTGGTCATACTTTAATTTTTGAATATTTCCATCATTCATAAAGTGGTTACAAACTATAGTAACGATAAAATTATCGTTATCTGACTGGGTATACCCCAAGAAAACCTCTCAGTACTTGTCGGATTATGCATACATCATCTTTTGAAAGCTTCTGGTGTTTCGGTTTCAATTGAAGCAGTACGTCGAAGATAACACGAGGATAACCTACGTTTACGACGAGGTTTGAGAAGAGTTCCATCAACACAAATGAATATGTAATACTGTAATAATTCATTTTTGTTTCAAGCTCACGGGCTTGTTGTCACTTTCGAATTTTGGTTTGTGACTTGGAGGTGAAGGTGTCGCTACTTTCGCAACTAACACATTTCCGTCAGTGGAAGGTATGTATAGTTGGCGATTGTAGAGATAAATTCAGTTCGGTATTAACAAATGAATATGCATGCTCGATTTGCATGGGCTGATGAACATGTGAATTGGAATGCTGATAGGAGGTCCGCATTGTTCACAGATTATTATGGACGGTTTTCTGATAGTCAGTGTGTTCGTGTATGGACTCGTCCTCTTTGGAGAGGCATTTGCTTTGATGGGCGTACGGAATTGTTAGTGTTTGATGCTTGATGGGAAAATGTCTGCCAGATTTACGTACAAGTTATTTACAATGTTATACGTTTGTTTCATGCTGTCATTGGACCAACTTTCTTCTTTTTACACGATAATGCTGGACCGCATCGTGCAAAAGTAGTCGAAGACGCTTTGGACTTCCATGGTGGCACAGAAATCTCTAGAATGGTGGGTAATCTCACCAGGACAGAGACAGGCGAAACAATTCATTAGAGGACACTCGCCAACTTTTACGTCAGACCTAATGAGCAAAGATATGAAAACTGCCAAAGCTGTAATCGGTATGTTAACAGGGCACTGTAAGCTAATGGGGACGAATCTATGTGCAGATTCTGTCATCCAGAAGAGGAAACTAAAGAGCACATCCTTTGCCAGTGCGACAGCCTAATCAAATCCATGGTATCCCGCATTTGGCACTGCCTACTCAATCCCATCGAGCATGCTTGGGATCATCTACAAAGAGTCTTGAATTCCCATGAACCACCTCCACAAACAGTCCAAGAGCTTAGACAGCTTTTACCACAACTTTGGAGACAAATCGATCAAGGGTACTTCAATGACCTTATTGCAAGTATGCAGAGGCGTTGTTTGGCTGTAATTGATATTAGATGACACCATACTCGCTATTAAGGTTCACAACCTCAAATTGTTGTTTTTATTGTTTAAAACTGCAAACGTATTACGCTAAAAGGCAAACAAATGCTTTGATATAAAAGAACAAACATTCAATTTATACTTGGTGACCAAAAATCGTTATTTTTTCAAACACAATCTCCGAATTTATGACCTTCTTTAACATTTGTGGAGCAGTGTATTTGTGGTATGGATTTTAGATAAAAATTTTCCTGCAACGTTTGGATTTGCTCAACATTTTTCTAACTTACCTGGCCATTCAAAGGCTTTTATCCTTGGAAAAATTTTGCCTGCGTTGTCTGATGTATAAAATATTTTTTTGACAAAACTTGGTCTGTCGTTCCATTTTTGATCGAAAGATTATAAACTTAGATAAAATGTGGCTACTGGCATATTCCACTGCGACTTTTCCAGATTTATTGTGGTCCTCTATCTAGATTACTCTCCCCAGCACCACTCTGTTAATAAAGTCCACCAACCTTAAAACTGGATCTTTCATATATTTCTTTGCCAATGGCTTTTTGTCGTCTAGTTTATCGCGCTGGCATAGAATGTCTTTTCCTCTGATTGACACAATCTTCACAAGGGTTCGTCTGTCAATCCCATCAGTCTTCAACTGTCTATTGAGCCTATAGTGACCAGTTAATACACTCACCACAGTTTTGGCAGTATTCTCGTTTTTACTCATTAAGTCTGCTGTAAAGTTTATGAATCGTTTCGGCTTTTTCTGTACTGGTGAATTTGTTCACCATTCCATGGACTTGTGGGCTACTCACTTTTATGTAGCCTTTTTTGTTGTATTTTTTGCAAAGCCACAAAAGGGCTCTGGTCCAACAAATGGCATTGACGAGTCTAGTCGGGCTATTTCATCTGCCTTTTCGTTGCCCTTATGGTATTTGTGCCCTGGAACATGAGCTACCATAACCTTGCTGCGATCTCCCAGTACATTTAGAGGAAGCACAAAATCCCATACTAGCTAAGAATTGAACTCTATTTCTTTAGGACTGTCTAGTGTCTATTACTTTATTCTCTGTTATGATAAGTTGGGAGGGTAGGACAACCCCACAGCACCTAAGCTTCGTTAGGCTCTTTGTCCATCCTCCTGGAAGGCCCTCCCAGTACGCCAACCAAGCTATGGTTTCAACATAGTTGATAACGTCCCCAAAAGGAACTTCTCTCAGCGAAGAACACGGATTTACGAATGGATGATGGAGCCGAGCAATCATAAAGTATATGTTCTACTGTTTCATATTCCTGTTCACAGCCACATTATAAGCTTATGTCTGATAGCCTAATTCTATGCAAATGTTTTTCTAGTTGAAAATGTCCGGTTGCAAAACGTCAAAAATATTTTTTTCTACAGTCGCGCGTAAAATGACTAATTACTATATTCAAATGAAATCGTAAAGTCGACAAATGCCGAGGATTGTTACTTTACGCTCTAGCGCAAAAAAGGAATCTTTTTCGCTCGCCTATTTCATCAAACCAAGCCATCCGAATTAACTCAATTGGTGAATAATTAACAATTTATCAGATTAAAAATAAAATGAAATTATATGAAAATTGTCAAAAATTTTGAAATATGGTGAATAATTGTCAAAAATTGTCAAAACTGTCAAAAATTGTTAAAATTTTGAAAAATGGTCGATAATTGTCCAAAATTTAAAAAAAAATTGAAAAATTGTCAAAAACTGTCAAAAATGGACAATTATTGTCAAAATTGGTCAATATTTGTCAAAAATTGTTAAAATTTTGAAAAATGGTCGATAATTGTCAAAAGCTATCAGAAATGGTCAATAATTTTGAAAAATTGTCAAAAATTTTGAAAAATCGTCAAAAATTGCCAATAATTGTCAAAAACTATCAAAAATGGTCAAAATTGGTAAATAATTGTTAAAATTTTGAAAAATGGTCGATAATTGTCAAAAACTATCAAAAATGGTCAATAATTTTGAAAAATTGTCAAAAATTTTGAAAAATTGTCAAAAATGGCCAATAATTGGGCGTAGTTATGCAAAAATGATCCAACCCACAAATTTATCAAATTTTATCTCTCCAGATCAAAACTTCATTTTGCTGAAACGATCCATCCATTTTGAAGCGTATTTTGATGAGAAATGAAAGAAACGTCCAACCCTCAAACTGGTTTATTGTCAAAAACTGTCAAAAATGGACAATTATTGTTAAAAATTGTCATAATTTTGAAAAACAGTTGATAATTGTGAAAAACTGTCAAAAATGGTCAATAATTGTCAAAAATGGTCCATAATTGTCAACAATTATCAATAATTATCAAAAATGGTCAATTATTTTGAAAAATGGTCTAAAATATTGAAAAATTGTCAAAAACTATTAAAAATGGTTAAAAATTGTCAGTTATTGTTAAAAACTGTCAAAAATTGACAATTATTGTCAAAATTGGTCAATAATTGTTGAAATTTTGAAAAATGGTCGATAATTGTCAAAAACTGTCAAAAATGGACAATTATTGTTAAAAATTTGAAAAATAGTTGTTAATTGTCAAAAATTGTTAGTTTTTGAAAAATTGTCAAAAATTTGGAAAAATGGTCCATAATTGTCAATAATTATCAAAAATGGTCAATAATTTTGAAAATTAGTCTAAAATATTGAAAAATGGTCTAAAATATTGAAAAATTGTCAAAAATGGTAAAAAACTATCAAAAATGGTTAAAAATTGTCAAAAATGCACAATTATTGTCAAAATTGGTCAATAATTGTTAAAATTTTGAAAAATGGTCGATAATTGTCAAAAACTATCAAAAAAGGTCAAAAATTTTGAAAAATTGTCAAAAATTTTGAAAAATGGCCAATAATTGTCAAAAACTATCAAAAATGGTCAAAGATGGACGATTATTGTTGAAAATTGTCAAAATTTTGAAAAATAGTTGATAATTGTCAAACATTGTTAAAGTTTTTGAAAAATTGTCAAAAATTTTGAAATATGGTCAAAAATGGTCAATAATTGTCAAAAACTCTCAAAATTTTGGAAAAATGGTCAATATTTGTAAATATTCTGAAAAAATGGTCAATAATTGTCAAAGACGGTCAATAATTGTCAAAACCAATCAAAAATCGTCAAAAATGGTCAATAATTGTCAAAAACTCTCAAAATTTTGGAAAAATGGTCAATATTTGTAAATATTCTGAAAAAATGGTCAATAATTGTCAAAGACGGTCAATAATTGTCAAAACCAATCAAAAATCGTCAAAAATTGTTAAAATTTAGAAAAATGGTCAAAAATTGTCAATAATTGTTAAAATTTTGAAAAATGGTCGAAAATTGTTAAACATATTGAAAAATGTACAATAATTGTCAAAATTTTTGAAAAATTGTCAAAAATGGTCAATAATTGTCAGAAACTGTCAAAAATGGTCAATAATTGTTAAAATTTTGAAAAATGTTCTAAAATCATCAAAATTTTGAAATAATGGTCAATAATTATAAAAAACTGTCAAAATGGTCAATAATTGTTGAAAATTGTTAAAATTTTAGAAAAATTGTCAACATTTTGAAAAAATTGTCAGTAATTATAAAAAACTGTCAAAAATGGTCAATAATTGTTGAAAATTGTTAAAATTTTTGAAAAATTGTCAGTAATTATAAAAAAAACTGTCAAAATGGTCAATAATGTTGAAAATTGTCAAAATTTTGAAAAAATGGTCAATAATTTTGAAAAACTGTCAAAAATGGTTGAAAATTGTCAGAATTTTAAAAAAATGATCAATAATTATAAAAAACTGTCAAAAATGGTCAATAATTGTTAAAAATTTTCGAAAAATGGTCAGTAATTGTCAGATTCTGTCAAAAATGGTTAATAATAGTCAAAATGGTCAATAATTGTCAAAAATGTTCAATTGTTAAAATTTTGAAAAATGGTCAATAATTGTCAAAATTTTGAAAAATGGTAAATAATTGTCAAAATTTTGAGAAATGGTCAATAATTGTCAAAACTTTGAAAAATGGTCAATCATTGACAAAATTTCAAGAAATGGTCAATAAATAATAAGAGCCGTTTCCGAAAATCGATTTAAATACGTAATTTATAAAATGGATTTACTAAAAATCGATTAATATTACTATAAAAATCGATTATAAGAAAATAATAATCGATTTATATAAAAATCGATTATTTTTTAACATCCCTAGTCAGTAGATCTTTTTAAGGTTAATCATGATGAATAACGAAAATGACTATTATTCTAGCACTCCTATTATAACCTAAGATAATATGAAAAACTGTTTTAATTATTAAAAGGGTGACTGTAGGAAAAATTATGTGTGTTTTTCGAGCGTAAAGTAACAGATTGACGCTTTCGAAAGATCGCTGCGCAATCTGTTACATTACGCTTTAAATACACAAATAACTATTTATGCTGCACTATCAAGATTCCTTGGCTGGTTTGTTTCTTTTGCAAAGTGGTGAATTGCTGTCATTTCCGCTTGGACGTACTTCGATGGGATTACTGGGAGAGCTCTCCCTTGTTTCATCCTTACCACTTTTGCTCCCACACCCTTCGTATAACCAGAGTTCCACCGCTAGCTGGTTGAGGTATTCGAGCATTTGGAGCTGAAAGGTCAGGTTTGCTAAAATGCTGGATTTTTTTGAAGAATCGCACTCCAAGTCTGAAGAAATCCTCTTGGTTTTAACCTAAGCTACCCCCAGCAAAACAAGTTGATGATTTTTAGCAGATTATAATAAATATTGAATGCATATTTATATAACCAGTCAAGTTCAAATAAAACAAATAAACTTGTTACTGTTTTGCCTTACTTCGCGCTTGAACTTGACTTTCTATTCAATAACCTTCTTAATTTATATTTATATAATAATGAAATGCTCGAACGTTTTGTTGAAATAAGATCAAGGGAATTTAATTCTTATTTTAAATATTTATTATTATATTATTATATTGGGCCAAAAGGCACCACAACCCATTAATTGTTAGTAATAATAACATAAATTTACGAAACTTACAGTAGTTTTAAAATCGTTTGCCACCGGCCATAAAAAAGTCGAGAGAGATGTCACTAGAGAGTCAAAAATGCCATGTTGACGCTGAAAATTACAGTTGTTAGAAAAATAAGATCCTTGTTCCAGATGAAACAGATAAAGCAAACGTAATGGGTATACTACACTAGGAATTTTTGTTGCTTGTGCAATATTTAGAGGTTGCTATTTATATTTCGGGAAAAAATGTCGTTTGATGCTAAATTTGGTCTTTATGGAAGATATTTAATCAAGAATAGATACAGCTACACCAATGGGGGACTTCGGTCCAAGTTGCCAAGAGTTACTCTATTATGTTTTGCCAGGATTAAAAGTTTTTGTAGACAGTCCCAGACCAGTATAGATCTGATCTGGGGACATCCTAAGGATTTCAGTGCTGCCTGACTATCTGAGAGTATGAGGATCTTTTGGCCCCTATACCCCCTTTAGATGTCCATTTGCAAACACGTATCGATAGCATAGATTTCTGTCAGGAATACAGATGCAAACTTCCCCAACGATGCGTGGACATTGCACCATGGACTCCAGCTCCTGTTCCTTTGTCAGTTTTAGATCCGTCTGTGTACCACACCAACGTTCCTTCCTGACTGCATGCTTCCAACCCATCCCAGTTTAGCTAGATATGGTTGGTTGTCGTTAATTGTGGCCAACATGTTATCACTTATCATTTCAAGAAGCGAATTTGTGATAAAATCTGTGATTCTGGGTGTTGATTACTTCGTTCCAATTCCCATTGCATTCCAGCCTGTATGCAGCCATTCTCACTTCCGCTTTTACATGCAGAGCAAGAGGCGGAAGATTGAGAATGGCTTCCATTGCCAGACAGGCAAGCCTCTGAAGTTTTGGTAGCTCCAGTTCGGCTTTCCTCTGATCTGTTTTTGGCCACCAAACTAAGGCTCCGTAGGTAACCATGGGTATCACCACAGTTGTGTCACAAGACATGATCTTTACAAATATCAATATTACATATACAGGGGTCGGCATAAGTCAGGAAACAAATTTGCATTAAGAGAAAACAATGCAGCGTCAAAAAAGATTACAAGAGGGATTCGAAAAAGGGTTACTGTAAGTGATGCCCATCTTGATCAATGCATTTACTGCAACGTTTCTCAAAGGAGAGGCAGGTCCGGCGAAGCACGTCAAGCTGTCCGCGAAGATTTTCAAATTCTTCTTCAATTGCAATTTAGAGGTCGGGAATGGTGCGAGGTCCTCTTGCAAAAACGCGGTCCTCAACGATTCCTCGTCTGCCTATCCATTCTCCAAAATGAACATTAAGGTACTCCCGCATACATAACGCGTAGTGCGGCGAAGCTCCATCCTGTATGAAATGACGAATGTTCGCGAATGTTGGATCGTTGTCCATTTGCCCACGTAAATCTTCGAGCATTTCCAGATAACTACTCAAAAAAGTACGGACCCACGAGACCTCCCGCATGGATACCTGCCCACACACACACCCCAGGCAGGTTTAATTCTTCTTCAAAGAAGACGTTAGGATTCTGGTCGTTCCAGTACACGCAGTTATGCAGATTGAACGTACCGTTCAAAATGGAACGCTGGAACTGCGGATCATCCTGACTGCATCCGAGGTACCACTCGCAAAATTCCAATGTATACGATCGAAATCATGCTCGTGAAGTGCGTGGAGGAGACGCGGACGGTAAACTCGATAGTGCATGCATTCGTCGTAAAGAACGATCGAATATTTGAAGCTTCGTTTTAATCTTTTTCGACAGCGTTGCCAGACTTATGAGCGTTGCCTGACTTATGCCGACCCCTGTATTTATAAACAACGCGAACCTAAACATGACAAATTCGTTCTGAAATTTCACTTCCCCTGTGATAAAAAATTTCTAAATTTTTGGGTTGGCAACTTGGACCGAGTTCCTCCATTGCAGTAATATCATTGCTACCAATTCTAGAAATATAAAAAGCAACCAAAAGTTCCTTAATACGCCCAGCAGGTGTCGATTTTTGTTAGTACCAGATATATAGCGAAAAGCGTAATATACTGCTACAATGTGTTGTTAGATATTTCTATTTTTTAATGATTTTTGCAATGAAAGATGTACTGTAATGTTTTGAATTAGTGATGGTAAGTGATATTATTTATATTGTATTGTAGTATGAAATCTTGAATTTTTCCGTAGGTAGTAAGTTAGGCTGATCCGTCACGCTCTGAGATGAAATGCTCGATCGGGTGAATTCGGGACCGCCGAGTGTATCCGAGCGAGAAAGATACAGTCAGCTGCTCTTCACTGTTGTGTCGCTGTTTAGTATATTCAATTCATACCTAATAATTGTCTTTGTTAATTTAATAGTTATTATTGGTACGTAATAATAATTATTTTAACAAAAAAACGTGAAGAAGAAAATTGCGAAATAAACATTGATGACAATTCACCAACACTACAAGTTCAAGCACATGCACTTCTCAATTCAACAGATCATCGACATACAGTTTTCACTTCTGCCGTGCGGTCTTAAGCACGAACTCTAATTTTTTTATTTCCCCTTATATTAATTATATTTATTTTAAAAGTTGAGCGCCAGATTTTGAATTTTATCTTCGTATTATTTAACTCATGAGACTTCTCTTGTTGGTTCAAGTATTGGCCTATTTTTACACTCAGGAATCATGCGTGATCGTGCCACTTTCAACGACTTTTCAAAAGATAAGCTTATTGTGTGTGTGTGTTCGAGGTTAAACGTAGTTATGAGAAATAGAATTTATTTGTTTCATTTGAATTATTTTAATAACAATAGAAAAATGTCAGTTCACGAAACTAAAAGCATGTGCAAGACATATATACAATAAAGTTTAACAATTATTTAAAACATTATAGGAATGAATGGGATGAAGATGATATTATTTATATAAGGGTAAGTGCATATTTTGAAACGACGTAAAATAACCTAAAAATTACATTCTTGTTTAATTCTAATTAAATAGTCGTACTATTATATTCAATTGTCCTTTTCCAAGTACGTCATCGTGACGAATTTCTGTCATTTTTACACTCAGGAATCATGCGTGATCGTGCTACTTTCAATGACTTTTCAAAAGATAAGCATTTATGCATTTGTCATTTTATTTTGAGGTTATGTTCAACGGATATTTAACCCTACAGTAGTCGCAGCCGATCTGTTGGATCAAGCCAATACAAATATTGTTGTAATGTATGTCAGCGGCACGTTGAACATCGGAAATGTTCAGTTCTTCTCGGGAAACAACTTTTCATCGCATAGTCAACAGGACTCCTCAGTTCTTTCTGCGCAGCGGAAGAGATTAGATATTTGATCTGTGAGATACAGTGCGACTACTGCTTTCAAGGTCAGCGATCTGAGAGATACAGTGCGACTAGTCAATACAGGTATTATATGAGTGTATATTTTGACATTTACTTCAATAATTGATAGTTTTTATTTAGAAATGTACTCTTATGAGCAAGAGCAAGTTCGTTTGCAGAGGTTTATGGATGAAGTCATAGATGAAGAGAATTTGTGCAAGAGAATGAAGTGGAAGTGAATGATAATCAGGAAGCTTTCAGGTCTGAAGAGGACTCGGAAGAGGATGCGTCTGATCAGGAAAGTCAGGAAAAAGCTATCGCTGGATTACCATATTTTCTCGGTAAGGGTGGAAACATTCAATGGCTAAAGCATGAACCTCCTAAAAACGTAAGGACACGGGCTCGAAATATAATTACTCATCTGCCTGGAAATACACTAACCTCAAAAGTAAAAACCACCCCTTTGGATTGCTGGAAGTGTTTTTGTTGAGATACATCCGCTTTGACGATAAAAACACTAGGAACGAACGATTAGCAACCTATAAGGGAAATTTTCAATATTTTCAACAGAAATTGCAATGCGTCTTACTCCATTTCTGAATATGCCACAATCGTCGAAAACTTGGAGGCGTTTAGAGGGCGTTGTAGCTTCAAACAATATATCCCCTCCAAACCTAGCAAACATAGTGAAAAAAATTTTTGCTCTTGCTGACGCTAAGATGTTTTAGACAAAAGCGTTGGAAGTGTATGTTGGCATGCAACCAGAAGGTCCTTACAGACAACCGAATACTGGAGATGTAGTAGTAAAAAGGCTTTGTACTACCATATCTGGAACAGGGAGGAATATAACAGTAGACAATTGGTTTACTAGTATGGATTTGGTTTTTGATATGCTAAATAACCACAATCTAACAATAGTAGGGACTTTGCGAAAAAATAGGAATGGAATTCCTCCCGAATTTTTGAATGGAAAAAAAGGTGAGCGGTCGTCGATCGCCGACAAAAGCTTGCTTTTTATGCACAATGGAATGCGAGGTTGGGAAAACCATCAATAAAAATACGCGCAATAGAATGCAAGAACAGCATTATCTTCACTTCTAAAAGGAATGTGCAACAAAATTATTTCTCGTCGATAGTCATTGAAATTATTGGCCATATCGTAATTGCGATATCTTATGACCTTTTTTTCAAATTTTAACAATTATTGACCATTTTTGACAATTTTGACAATTATTGATCATTTTTGACAATTTTTCACAAATTTTGATCATTTTTCAAAAGTTTTGACAATTTTCAAAAATTATTGACCATTTTTGACAGTTTTTTATAATTATTGACCATTTTTTCCAAATTTTGACCTTTTTTCCTAATTTTGACCGTTTTTGACAATTATTGACCATTTTTTCAAAATTTTTGACCATTTTTTCAAAATTTTGAGAATTATTGACCATTTTTTCAAATTTTAACATTTATTGACAGTTTTGACAATTATTAGTAATTTTTGACAATTCTTCAAAAATGTTGACCATTTTAGATCATTTTTCCAAATTTTAACAATTATTGACCATTTTTGACAATTTTTCAATAATTTTGACCATTTTTGACATGTTCTGACAATAATTGACCATTTTTGACCGATTCTGACAATAATTGACCATTTTTTGACAATTTTTCAAAACTTTTGAACATTTTTCAAAAATTTTGATCATTTTTCAAAAGTTTTGACAATTTTCAACAATTATTGACCATTTTTGACAGTTGTTTTATAATTATTGACCATTTTTTTCGAAATTTTGAACATTTTTGACAATTATTGGCCATTTTTCAAATTTTAACAATTATTGACCATTTTTGACAATTATTGATAATTTTGACAGATTTGGCAATTATTGATCATTTTTGACAATTTTTCAAAAATGTTGACCATTTTAGATCATTTTTCCAAATTTTAACAATTATTGACAATTTTCCAAAAATTTTGACCATTTTTCAAACATTTTGATCATCTTTAAAAAGTTTTGACAATTTTCAACAATTATTGACCATTTTTGACAGTTCTTTATAATTATTGACCCATTTTTCATAATTTTGAACATTTTTGACAATTATTGACCATTTTTTCAAAAAATTTGATAATTTTTGACCATTTTTTTCAAATTTTAACAATTATTGACCATTTTTGACAATTATTGATAATTTTGACAGTTTTGACAATTTTTCAAAAATGTTGACCATTTTAGATCATTTTTCCAAATTTTAACAATTATTGACCATATTTGACCATTTTTTCAAAATTTTGAACATTTTTGACTATTATTGACAATTTGTTCAAAAATTTTGACAATTAATGACCATTTTTTCAAAAAATTTGACAATCTTTCACCATTTTTGATAATTTTGACAGTTTTGACAATTATTGATCATTTTTGACCATTTTTTCAAAATTTCTGACCACTTTTTCAAATTTTAACAATTATTGACCATTTTTGACAATTATTGATAATTTTGATAGCTTCTGAACACAATTGACCATTTTTTACAATTTTTCAAAAATTTTGACAATTTTCAACAATTATTGACCATTTTTGACAGTTTTTCATAATTATTGACCATTTTTTCAAAATTTTGACAATTTTTGAAAGTTTTTTATAATTATTGACCATTTTTTCAAAATTTAGACAATTTTTGACCATTTTTTCAAAATTTAGACAATTTTTGACCATTTTTCAAAATCTTACTGGGTATCGAGGAACGAGAGGATGAACCTGAAAGATCGAGAAGCAGGGCAAAGTGTACAGCTTGTACTGAAAAAAGGAGACTTACGCGTTATTTCTGTATGAAATGTAAATTACATTTGTATCTAGAACATTCAGTGATAATTTGTACTCGATGCTCAAATGATATATAATATTTTTCCGAGTTTGCTTATAAAAATACTTGAGGTACCTGCATCTCATAATTATTTCACAGAATACCAAAAATGATCGTTACCAAATATAATTTCAATATCTCGTTTTATTTTGATATTTTTTAGGTTGTTTTTTATTTTAGTTTATAACTTATTATATTTTTAGTTTATAACTTATTATATTTTATAAGAAAATCAACCATAAAAAATCAATCCAAATATCTATTTTCACCTAATCTGGACTTGATATAAATTAATTGTTTAAAAACATTCCACAGGATACGAAACGATCTGACAGATACAGTGCGACTACTCGTGTGAAGATTTTGAGTGCGACTACTGGAGGTTTTTTAGAAAAATTTCATGCTTTAGGCACGTTTTTTTACATCATTGACTGACGTCATGTTAGACATGTTAGAGTCACCACTGACACATAAGAAAACGCAGTTGTTGTTGTTTATATCATTCATCATTATATCTGACAACTGACAATCGATACCACTCGAAATTCTTCAATTTCTGACGCTGTGCAATCAAAACTTTATTCTACACATTCTAAATTGATTTCTATTTATTCGTCCATTTCTTTGATAATTCGCTATAACCGCTATTTACTTTTTTGAGGTTAAGCTGTCATTTTGTAAACCACCAAATTTATCCACCACCTCGAAACAGCGGTGGAATGGTTTGTAATTTTGGTTGATGCAACAGTAATAAATGAACGCGTCATTTATTCAATCTGAAATCCACCAATTACTATAAAAACGCAGTTGGTGCATAGGTGGATCTACCGGTGAATAAAAAAGTCGTGGGACTGCCGATAGAAGTGAAAACACCAATAATCAAAAATTTTATCGTAAATGGAATTTTTTACAAAAAAAAGTACACATATTTACACAGTATACTTATAGCTCATGGAAAGCGTGACGATGATTTATGCAATGCAATATACAGTTCATTGTTAATTGTGTTGCATAACCAAAAGAATTGTGTGTTGCATAAAATCGTGACGATGACGAAAAATCCATGTCTTTTATTCACCCAAAAAAAAAAGTGCTCAACACGTCTAAAGAAGTTTTCACTTCAAAAACATGCCTTTTCTCTTCATAGGATTACGAAGTCCTCCAAGACAAATTCTCCGATTTTGATCAATAGGATTCGAAAGATTTGACGTTTATGTCTGTGAATGTCATAATTTTTTATAACCACCAGATTAATGAGATATTCTGCTTATTTCAACTCAATACTAGAAATTTAAATATTCACTCGCGCACTTTTTACGTTTTTGCTCCTAAAACATAGTTATTATTACCCGATCTAAATATTTTTCTATTTTAAACTAAAATGTTTACAATATTATTTTTATTTAATTATAGTACATAAGCATTAAACAGGTTTGGTTAAGAATTACAGGCTGTTTAAGTTAAACGGTGCGATTATTTTATTAAGATTTAACAGATTAATGAAAAGAAAGCATTTTTTCCAGTGTACTTTGTTGCAGTTCCATTCAATGAATATATTTAACGTCAACCTGTGGATTTGGTTGTTTCATTTACTTTTTATCTCTCTCTTTCTCCCATTTTCCCGAGAAATAGATCGATAAAACAATCTGTTACATCCACTGGGATTATCCTACTTCAATCTCGCTTTTGGCTGTTGAATCCGCGACTGACAGGTCTGATTTTTTTAAATTTCATTTCTCAGACCACTCGCTTCATCATTATAGAGATTTACAGCGTCTTTTCGGCTAAATTTTGAGTTAAAATGAAGACGAAATTATTCAAATAAATCTTTCAAAATATGTTAATAAGTCTTCAACTTTTCACTTAAAATTTTGTTAGTAGATATACTATGCTACTTCTGGAGGTAATCGGAAAAAATAGACTTGGAAAAATTATTTGGAAAAAATATACCCACACAAAATAATAGTTTATTGCAAAAAAATCGAATATTGTGGAGGAGGAAATTGAAAATACAGCTTCCCAGCATGAATGGAATAACCATCCTGTTGAAACCACAAGTTCAACAAATGTATATTTATATTTAGTCCTTTTATTTTCATTCGAAATTCTTACCGGCGCGCCACTGCCTTCAAGATACTTCTACCTTAGTTCAAAATCGCTTTTGTTTTCTTTCCCTGGCGGCTGACCGGCGCCTTGCAATATTTACTATTATTCTTCGGCAGTTGAAGTAAGCGTGACCAAACGCACACTTCGCGCCTAAATGCCTTATCTCCCTGGTTTTTACGAGGCTAGCTCAGCTAGTAACAGTCGATGTTGAGTTTCCAACCCGATCGGTCTCCCAGCTAAGACCTACCACTCATTTACCTGTATAAAACCGATATTTTCAGACTAATTTCCAAAGAGCAGACCGTCCACTAAGAAGCAACAACTACTTCTCGGGCTATATGCCCCGACAGACATTGAATTACACTTCTAAAGTAAACGGGGTTGGTATATCTGTTTTGGTTTCTGGTTTGCGATTAGAAGGAATAACATCACTTGTGGACCGGTTTCGGCGTATTGCGCCTCATCAGCACAAGGTAGATGCTATTCGTCCAGAAGCTCTGAGAGCATAATCCTGGACTGGAGACTACGGTGATACCACACCAATACATTAACCTCAGTGAAGGAAATTCTAAGAGAGCGATATCAGCGACATCTCCACATCTAGTGATGGAGTAGCAGGAGACCAGATGTAAGCAATCTACGAATGTTTGGAAGTCCTGTCAGTGAAGAACAATATCAAAACCGGCATAGATGTTACCATCATGGAAAATGTTAATGACTATGTAGCTATTTTTTTGGACAGTCAGTGAAATAACCTAGAAGTGTCAGTTTCAGTGGGAGATACTGATGAGATCGAGAGAGCTGAGACGGTCGAAACAGAGGAAGTTGAGGTGTCTAGTGATAGCTCAGGAGATGTTTGGCAGAATTCTGAGACTGATGACAACGTTTACCATGAACCTCCACCACTGAGAAGGTCGGAAAGACCACCGAAACTGCGAGTTTTTGAGAATGGTGTAACCTATTTTTGTCCAGAATTTATAGAGCTGGACAATGAACCAACTTCAGTCGAGACCAGACGGAGAAGGTTGGAGAGAAGCAATGGCGAAGGAACTAAACTCCTTCGAAGAAAACGAGGCCTGGGAATTAGTCGATATTCTAGAAGGTAAAACTGTAGTGCAGTGTAAGTGGGTGTTTAAGCAGAAAAGTTACATCAAAAACAAAGTGCGATACAGAGCGCGGTTAGTTGCTAAAGGATTTACTCAAAAACAAGGTATTGATTTTAATGAAACTTTTTCCCCTGTTGTACGTCGCTGTACTTTGCGATCATCAATGGCCTTGTCTGTTAACCTAGATTTATACATACGTCATTTAGTTGTAACAACGGCTTTTTTAAATGGTATTATTATTAATATTTTAAAACGCGACAGGAATTACTCGCAGAATATTGATTGGAAATTTAAATGTACTAAATAAAAATGCAATTCGCAATATTCAAACTATCGTAAATGACCTTTGAAATATATTTTTTTAATTTCACACTTTAGATAGACTATACCGCAAAAACCTAACCACGACCTAGACCATGAAAAAAGTTCGATTTTACGATGTGTCGACTCCAAATATAAATTATTGTAAATAAATTCAATTTCGTCAATGACGTTCACTAACTTCAAACGATTACCTTAGATTATTTGAGACTACCTCAAGATTAGCTAAATTTACCAACAGATTATTCAAAATTACCTAAAATTACCTTGGATTAGCCAAAACTTCCTTTGGATTACCCAAAACTTCCTTTGAATTACCCAAACCTTCTTTTGGATTACCCATACTACCCTGGATTACCCATACTACCCTGGATTACCCAAAACTTGCTTGGATTACCCAAAACTTCCTTTGGATTGCCCCTCGGCAAAAAGGTTATTACGAATTTCTGCTCACTACCCTAAATTGGTCTTGTAATTTCAGATATCTGTTCTCAGAGTAATCACAGGAATTCTCATTGGATACTACTCACTCAGATACCATCTCTGTAAGAAAGGCAAAGTTGACAGTTGAACATGCAGATCCTGCGATGATGCAGATGAGATGGAGGAGCAAGATTACCTTAGATTATCTGAGACTACTTCAAGATTACCTACATTTATTTACAGATTATTCAAAATTACCAAAAGTTACCTTGGATTAGCCAAAACTTCCTTTGGATTACCCAAAACTTCCTTTGAATTACCCAAACCTTCTTTTGGATTACCCATACTACCCTGGATTACCCAAAACTTGCTTGGATTACCCAAAACTTCCTTTGGAATGCCCCTCGGCAAAAAGGTTATTACCAATTTCTGCTCACTACCCTAAATTGGTCTTGTAATTTCAGATATCTGTTCTCAGAGTAATCACAGGAATTCTCATTGGACACTGCTCACTCAGATACCATCACTGTAAGCAAGGCAAAGTTGACAGTTGAACATGCAGATCCTGCGATGATGCAGTTGAGAAGGAGGAGCAAGATTACCTTAGATTATCTGAGACTACTTCAAGATTACCTAAATTTACCTACAGATTATTCAAAATTACCTTGGATTACCCAAAACTTCCTTTAGATTACCCGAAACTTCCTTTAAATTACCCAAAACTTCTTTTGGATTACCCATACTACCCTGGATTACCCAAAACTTCCTTTGGATTGTCCCTCGGCAAAAAGGTTAATACGAAGTTCTGCTAAATTGGTCTTGTAGTTTTAGAAATCTGTTCTCAGAGTAATCACAGGAATTCTCATTGGATACTGCTCACTCAGATACCATCTCTGTAAGAAAGGCAAAGTTGACAGTTGAACATGCAGATCCTGCGATGATGCAGATGAGATGGAGGAGCAAGATTACCTTAGATTATCTGAGACTACTTCAGGATTACCTAAATTTACCTACAGATTATTTAAAATTACCTTGAATTACCCAAAACTTCCTTTGGATTGTCCCTCGGCAAAAAGGTTAATACGAAGTCCTGCTAAATTGGTCTTGTAGTAGTAGTAGTTATACAGAGCATTTCAATGAAAACTATCCACCTCTCATAATTCTGAAGTATGAAAAAATAAAAAAAACACGTGAAAAATCAATAAAGGGGGACGTCTTTTTACTCATATGAAGACGTTATAACTTTAACCCCCTCACCCCCATGGTCCCAATTTTTTAAATGGAACACTCTATACATTATTTCATTGTTGGATTCTCCTCTACAGGAGAAATACAACTTCACTTATGTATAATACATCTTTGTAATCCTCTAGTAGAGGCGAATCCGACAATGAATAATGTATAGGGTGTTCCATTTAAAAAATTGCGAGTGGAGACCATAGGGGGGAGGTGGTTAAAGTTATAACGTCTACTTATGAGCAAGAAGACGTCTCCCTTTATATGATTTATGACGTGTTTTTTTCATTTTTACATAAAAGTGACGCCTTCAGAATTATGTGGGGTGGATAGTTTTCATTTAAATGCTCTGGAAAATGATAAAACTGGACGTATGGAGTATAATGCAGTAAATGGATCAATATTTTAGAGGAAGATATTTACTCAGTAAACCAAAAAAGATGATGGAAGAAAAAAATTCTAAAGATTTGATTTTTTTCCAGTAAGTTTTTTTGGCACCGAATGTACCGATTGGCATTAATGAAATTTCCAAAAGGACTAAATACTTCACCTCTTGTGCAATTGTTAAATATTTAGAAGATGCGGAAATTCCGTCTCAGATTGTTAGAAATATAAAATAAAATGTTCTACCAATTTTCTAGTCTGGTTCACTGTTCACTTATATAAAATTAAATTGCTCCCGACGGTTGCTCTTTAATTACTTTCAATTGAGAAGTTTCGTTATGTCAATTTAAAAGGCACTGGCGTATTAAGTTTTAATTGTCGATATAGAACAGCATCTTGAAACAAAGGCGTTGTTTGCCCAATCGTTATTAATCAGTTATTTTTCACACAGCTTTATGTTTATTTTGTATAGTAGCGGAATTTAATTATTGTTATACAGTGACGGCTCGCGGTCGATCAAAAAGGTATACTCAGTCTAAAGTCAATGAGAATATATGATAAAAAAGCAAGGTTGTCAAATATATTTTCTACAATTGCTAAACTCACTATAAAAATGTTCTTCTTACTAAACTGTGAGTTCGTGACGTTCTTAGAAAGCTAGTTTGGAAATATTTAAAAAATATATATAATATAAATTTATTAATAATATAGTAAGCATTAGAATAAGGAGTTTAAAATTACAGTAAAAAATAAATAATTAAAACAACTTTATGTATATTACTATACTTGAGGAAATTTTGAAGAGCCGGCAACATGCCAACATAGCTGTTAGAAAAAAGGTGAGCGGTCGTCGGACCGCCGACAGAAGCTTGCTTCTTATGCACAATAGAATGCGAGGTTGGGAAAACCATCAATAAAAATACGCGCAATAGAATGCGATGTTGAGAACTACATTAGGCCCAGTACGTTCTACTAAGTTCTATTTTATATTTTATTGACCATTTTTTCAAAATTTTGGCAATTTTTGACAATTATTGACCATTTTTTCAAAATTTCTGACAATTTTTATTTTTGACCATTTTTTCAAATTTTAACAATTATTGACCATTTTTGACAATGATTAATCATTTTTGACAATTTTTCAAAAATGTTGACCATTTTTCCAAATTTTAACTATTATTGACCATTTTTGACAATTTTTGAGCATTTTTGACAGGTTCTGACAATTATTGACCATTTTTGACAATTTTTCAAAAAATTTGACAATTTTTAACAATTATTGACCATTTTTGACAGTTTTTTATAATTATTCACCATTTTTTGATAATTTTTCGAAAATTTTGACCATTTTTCAAAAATTTTTCAAATTTTAACAATTATTGAACATTTTTGGCAATTATTGAACATTTTTGACAATTATTGATCATTTTTGACAATTATTCAAACATTTTGACCATTTTAAACCATTTTCCCAAATTTTAACAATTATTGAGCATTTTTGAGCATTTTTGACAGGTTCTGACAATTATAGACCATTTTTGACAGTTTTTCAAAAATTTTGTCCAGTTTTCAAAAATTTTGACAATTTTTAACCAATTATTGACCGTTTTTTGACAGTTTTTTTATAATTATTGACCATTTTTTGAAAATTTTGACAATTTTTGACCATTTCTCAAAATTTTAACAATTATAGACCATTTTTGACAGTTTCTGACAATTATTGACTATTTTTGACAATTTTTCAAAAATTTCGACAATTTTAAACAATTTTTCAGCAATTTTAAAAATTTTAACAATTATTGACAATTTTTAAAAAAATTTGACAATCATGGGCCGTTTTTTCAAATACTTAACAATTTTTGACCATTTTTCAAAATTTTAAAAATTTTTGACAGTTTTTGACAATTATTAACCGTCTTTGACAATTATTGACCATTTTTGATAATTTTTGACAATTATTGACTATTTTTTCAAAATTTTTACAAATATTGACCTTTTTTGACAATTATCGACCATTTTTCCAAATTTTTCAATCAATCAAGTCCAAAATACCTAAAAATTTAGTGCTTTTTATGTGCTAATTAGTTGCCCTAATCATGAATTTGTTGCTCATATAGCAACCGAGAAAATGATCAATGCTATCTGTTTTCAGTAGTCGTCATATATTATTACACGGTAAAATCATGCAAAAACACAAATATAATTTGCTAATTAGTTGCTCCATGGACTATGATCAGAGCAATCGAATTATAGCAGAAAAAAGAGACTCACTTTTTCAGAGCTTCTTGCGTTCATATCTCACTTGTTGGAGGAGCAACTAATTATTCAAAGTCATTTGAGAGACGCTTTAGAGTCTATTCAGGAAAATAAGATATTTAAAATTCACTTTTCTGCTATAATTTGATTGGTCTGACCATTGTCCATGGAGCAACTAATTGGTAACTATTTTTTCAAGGTCATTTGAGACGCTCTTATGTCTATTCAGGAAAATAAGATATTTAAAAGTAACTTTTCTGCTATACTTTGATTGGTCTGATCATTGTCCATGGAGCAATTAATTAGCACCTAATTTTCCAAGATCATTTGAGACGCTTTTATGTCTATTCAGGAAAATAAGATATTTAGAAGTCACTTTTCTGCTATAATTTGATTGGTCTGATCATTGTCCATGGAGCAACTAATTAGCAACTAATTTTTCAAGGTCATTTGAGACGCTCTTATGTCTATTCAGGAAAATAAGATATTTAAAAGTAACTTTTCTGCTATAATTTGATTGGTCTGATCATTGTCCATGGAGCAATTAATTAGCACCTAATTTTTCAAAGTAATTTGAGTTAATTGTGTCTATTCAGGAAAATAAGATATTTAGAAGTCACTTTTCTGCTATAATTTGATTGGTCTGATCATTGTCCATGGAGCAACTAATTAGCAACTAATTTTTCAAGGTCATTTGAGACGCTTTTATGTCTATTCAGGAAAATAAGATATTTAGAAGTCACTTTTCTGCTATAATTTGATTGGTCTGATCATTGTCCATGGAGCAATTAATTAGCAACTAATTTTCCAAGATCATTTGAGACGCTTTTATGTCTATTCAGGAAAATAAGATATTTAAAAGTAACTTTTCTGCTATAATTTGATTGGTCTGATCATTGTCCATGGAGCAACTAATTAGCAACTAATTTTTCAAGGTCATTTGAGACGCTTTTATGTCTATTCAGGAAAATAAGATATTTAAAAGTAACTTTTCTGCTATAATTTGATTGGTCTGATCATTGTCCATGGAGCAATTAATTAGCACCTAATTTTTCAAAGTAATTTGAGATAATTGTGTCTATTCAGGAAAATAAGATATTTAGAAGTCACTTTTCTGCTATAATTTGATTGGTCTGATCATTGTCCATGGAGCAACTAATTAGCAACTAATTTTTCAAGGTCATTTGAGACGCTTTTATGTCTATTCAGGAAAATAAGATATTTAAAAGTAACTTTTCTGCTATAATTTGATTGGTCTGATCATTGTCCATGGAGCAATTAATTAGCACCTAATTTTCCAAGATCATTTGAGACGCTTTTATGTCTATTCAGGAAAATAAGATATTTAGAAGTCACTTTTCTGCTATAATTTGATTGGTCTGATCATTGTCCATGGAGCAATTAATTAGCAACTAATTTTCCAAGATCATTTGAGACGCTTTTATGTCTATTCAGGAAAATAAGATATTTAAAAGTAACTTTTCTGCTATAATTTGATTGGTCTGATCATTGTCCATGGAGCAACTAATTAGCAACTAATTTTTCAAGGTCATTTGAGACGCTTTTATGTCTATTCAGGAAAATAAGATATTTAAAAGTAACTTTTCTGCTATAATTTGATTGGTCTGATCATTGTCCATGGAGCAATTAATTAGCACCTAATTTTTCAAAGTAATTTGAGTTAATTGTGTCTATTCAGGAAAATAAGATATTTAGAAGTCACTTTTCTGCTATAATTTGATTGGTCTGATCATTGTCCATGGAGCAATTAATTAGCAACTAATTTTTCAAGGTCATTTGAGACACTTTTATATCTATTCAGGAAAATAAGATATTTAAAAGTCACTTTTCTGTTATAATTTGATTGGTCTGATCATTGTCCATGGAGCAATTAATTAGCAACTAATTTTCCAAGATCATTTGAGACGCTTTTATGTCTATTCAGGAAAATAAGATATTTAAAATTCACTTTTCTGCTATAATTTGATTGGTCTGATCATTGTCCATGGAGCAACTAATTGGCAACTAATTTTTCAAGGTCATTTGAGACGCTCTTATGTCTATTCAGGAAAATAAGATATTTAAAAGTAACTTTTCTGCTATAATTTGATTGGTCTGATCATTGTCCATGGAGCAATTAATTAGCAACTAATTTTTCAAAGTAATTTGAGATAATTGCGTCTATTCAGGAAAATAAAATATTTAAAAGTCACTTTTCTGCTAACTTTTAAAAAAAGTAGCATTGTCATTATTTTCTCGGTTACTATATGAGCAACAAATTCATGATTAGGGCAACTACTTAGCACATAAAAAGCACTAAATTCTTAGGTATTTTGGACCTGATTAGGCTGGGTTGTTGAGGCTAATTTTATGGACATCCCAATTACAGTATTTTGCATTGGCACCAACTAGTCGGTTAGTTATTTATGCAGTCCACTGTATCGTTAAAATGATTTACGACATTAGTTATTCCCGCCAGACCATTTGAAACTACAGTTCGAGATTATCTATCGTGAGAATCTAATAAATTATAAAAGAAATATGTATGCCATTGGAAGGCGTTTGTCATCAATCGCTTAAAAAATATTTCTTTTCACATTGACTTTAGAAATAGTAAAATGCCTTGCTCTAAATTTCAGCTCCCCCTGAATCACTTTTCCCTACGGTACTAAATACAAGCACACATAAGCAAGTACAAGCACTGTAATCGTTTAAAAAATATTAAGTAAACAATGTCCGAGATATGAATGGAATTATTAATAACTGGACTGAGAGTTACACCGAGAAAAACAAATTTAAAAAGTTTCAATTCAATTTCTATCTAATACACACTTTTATCAAAAAAATGTTGAGAAAAGTGGTGGCAATGTTTGCAAGTAGCTCCCCTAACAATAATCATTGTAATTTGTTATCCATACCCTTTCTCACTACCCTTCTGTGCCCGAAAATGTTCCAAATACTCAACTATTTATAGAGACCACAAGTAGAAATCAAAATTTTCGCTAAAAATAGTTGTTTCGGCATTTTATTATTCCTTTGAGGTTTGCCATTTCCAACGGTTGGTCCCGTAGCACATATAAATGTAAATTGGGAAGGGTGACAGAGGGTTAAAACCCATGTGGATGTCTTGGGATAGACAACATGTTGAATGACGTTTTACAGCCTCCGTTCTAACCCACAAAATAAATTGGTAAGGAACATTTCACAATATTTCGTTGACTCGGCATCTGCCTACAAAAAACAATATTGACAGAAAGTTCAATATTACAGATTTATTTTATCAAAAATACAAAGAATATGCAGAATTAAGACCTGCACAACACATGGAAAGAGATTTTTCTCAACTACAAAAATAAAAATGCACCAAGAAAGTAGTAGGAATACACGAAATAGGTTCTGTACTTCTACTTCTGTAATAACCTACCTATACTTTTAACTTGAAAAATAAAAATTCGGAAATATAAGTTCCGAAGCATAAATAAATAATAGAATAATTAAATAAATTAAAAATTAGTCTTAAATATTATTTTACCAGCCAAACATTTCTGTTCTAAGATAATCATTCTACTAGGCATTATCTTTTCGCTTTTCGAACAAACGAGTACGAAACTATGCTATGTTGAATCATCAAGTAAATACGAAATATCTTAGAACGAAGTATAACTAACACTGTTTATTTAAAAACTCTCTATTTATTATACAGGGTCCCTTTTTAATAACAATACCAGAGGACCCCGACAGACGTGGTCTTATCAAATTTTGACAATTTTAATTATGATTAAAAAATGTCACATTTTAGGTGGAATAATAAGATGGAGTAGGAAACTTGAAAATAATTTCCAGCAGTTTCTAGTATGAGAGTTTGTAATACATTTTTTTTCTCTAAGCTGTAGGATAAATAGTTTCTGAGGTACAGCTGAGGTTACCTCTCTTAATCAGACACTCGGTATAGTGCCGGTTTTGGGTTGATAAACAAAATATGGAGCTGTGGTCATAATACGACTTTTATTTTCATTTGTAAACGAACACCGCTAATTCAATAAGTCAAAAATTTGAAAAACTTTGAAAGATAGAATATTGAGAATTTAACTTTTAGCATTTTTATTTCTATTATATGTATCACAATCAAAATTACGCGATGTTAAAACATCTGATTGTAGCCCCAGCCTGAAGACCCATATTTTAAAATTAGTCGCAGTTGTACAGCGTGTGCCAGATCGAAGGTACATATTTTTTAATGGGACACCCTGTATTCTACTTCAAATTTAAATTCTGCTTGACTTCGCTATTGCAATGATATAAGGTTGTAATAGGTTATGCAGTGTATTTAATTAATAAGTTCTGACCACTTGTTCCTGAAAATCGTAATGGGTAGAACGCCCCGTATACTTTAAACTGCACAATTTAAAATTAATCTTTTACAGCCTTACGTTTGTGATGGTCTTCTTGTATCATAATTCACTACATCTGCTTCTATATCTAAAAAACCTTATACAGGGCCAGCCCAAGCTCGAATACATCGGTTTCTCAATTGTTTTTGAATGGATCACACTTTACTATACTTCAAGTTTGATTAAATATTCTCTATACCCAAACTGAATAGTTTTTGAGATATTTCAATTTATGATTATAAAATCCAACAATCCAAAATTTATTTACATCAATTGACTTATACTGAAATTTTGCCCAAATAGTTTGTTACTCAGTACTTACGTCGTTTTGGAAAATTTTCGAGTCTTTTGATAGGTATAAATTATAAATAATCAACAATTATTATCTATAATTAATTGAGCTTTATTCTCATACATCCTTTTTAAAACGAAAGTTGTAATTTTTAGTTTAGTCTTGGTCTTGCATTCTCGGTCTTGTTCTTGTTCATTCGGTATTGGTCTTGCAAAATCGCAAGACCAAGACAGATTTTGCTCATCACTAATTCAAATTTGAAGTGAAATACAGAGTGTCTCATTTAAAAAAGTAGAACGTGTCGCGGGACACACGGTAAGAACTTTAGTTCCTTTTAATGTTGTGTATGGTCTTTTAAATATTTTTATATATATTTTTAATTGACTGATTGAATCAATAAATAATTAATACAAGAATTTATTTTATTACTCTAAATGAAACTTCATTTAACAAAAACATAACATAACGGTCAGACTTTTCGCTACGCGATCCCCCAGCGCTAAGGATGTTAAAAAATAATCGATTTTTAGTAAATTGATTGTATAAAATACGTGCTTAAATTGATTTTCAGAAACAGCTCGTATTATTTACTATTTTTCGAAAAAAATTTACGACTTTCGACAATTATTGACTATTTTTCAAAAGATTTTATAATTATTATTATTTTTCAAAATTTTGACAATTATTGATCATTTTCGACAATTTTTGACAACATTTCAAAATTTTTGCCGATTTTTCCAAAAATTTGACAATTATTAACATTTTTGACAATATTTCAAAATTTTTGGCAATTTTTGACAATTATTGATCATTTTTACAAAAATATGACAATATTTGACCATTTTTTTAAAATTTTGACAATTTTAAAAATTTTTATATTTCTATAAATTACGTGTTTAAATGGATTTTCAGAAACAACTCGTATTATTTACTATTTTTCGAAAAATTTTGACTTTTGACAATTATTGACCATTTTTGATCATATTTTGACTATTTTTCAAAAGATTTTATAATAATTATTATTTTTCAAAATTTTGACAACTTTTGACAATTATTGATCAATTTTGACGATTATTGCCGATTTTTCCAAAAAATTGACCATTTTTGACGATTATTGACCATTTTTGACAATATTTCAAAATTTTTGCCGATTTTTGCAAAAATTTAACAATTTTTGACAATTATTAACATTTTTGACAATATTTCAAAATTTTTGGCAATTTTCGAAAATTATTGATCATTTTTACAAAAATATGACAATATTTGACCATTTTTTAAAAATTTTGACAATTTTAAAAATTTTTATATTTGTATAAATTACGTGTTTAAATGGATTTTCAGAAACAGCTCGTATTATTTACTATTTTTCGAAAAATTTTGATGACTTTTGACAATTATTGACCATTTTTGATCATATTTTGACTATTTTTCAAAAGATTTTATAATAATTATTATTTTTCAAAATTTTGACATTTTTTGACAATTATTGATCATTTTTGACAATTTTTGACAATATTTCAAAATTTTTGCCGATTTTTCCAAAAATTTGACAATTTTTGACAATTATTAACATTTTTGACAATATTTCAAAATTTTTGGCAATTTTTTAAAAATTTAGACAATTATTGATCATTTTTACAAAAATATGACAATATTTGACCATTTTTAAAAAATTTTGACAATTTTTAAAATTTTTATATTTGTATAAATTACGTGTTCAAATGGATTTTCAGAAACAGCTTGTATTATTTACTATTTTTCGAAAAATTTTGACGACTTTTGACAATTATTGACCGTTTTTGATCATATTTTGACTATTTTTCAAAAGATTTTATAATTATTATTATTTTTCAAAATTTTGACATTTTTTGACAATTATTGATCATTTTTGACAATATTTCAAAATTTTTGCCGATTTTTCCAAAAATTTGACAATTTTTGACAATTATTAACATTTTTGACAATATTTCAAAATTTTTGGCAATTTCTGACAATTATTGATCATTTTTACAAAAATATGACAATATTTGACCATTTTTAAAAAATTTTGACAATTTTAAAAATGTTTATATTTGTATAAATTACGTGTTTAAATGGATTTTCAGAAACAGCTCGTATTATTTACTATTTTTCGAAAAATTTTGACGACTTTTGACAATTATTGACCATTTTTGATCATATTTTGAAACTTTTTGACTATTTTTCAAAAGATTTTATAATAATTATTATTTTTCAAAATTTTGACAATTATTGACCATTTTTGACAATATTTCAAAACTTTTGCCGATTTTTCCAAAAAATTGACCATTTTTGACGATTATTGACCATTTTTGACAATATTTCAAAATTTTTGCCGATTTTTGCAAAAATTTAACAATTTTTGACAATTATTAACATTTTTGACAATATTTCAAAATTTTTGACAATTTTCGAAAATTATTGATCATTTTTACAAAAATATGACAATATTTGACCATTTTTTAAAAATTTTGACAATTTTAAAAATTTTTATATTTGTATAAATTACGTGTTTAAATGGATTTTCAGAAACAGCTCGTATTATTTACTATTTTTCGAAAAATTTTGATGACTTTTGACAATTATTGACCATTTTTGATCATATTTTGACTATTTTTCAAAAGATTTTATAATAATTATTATTTTTCAAAATTTTGACATTTTTTGACAATTATTGATCATTTATGACAATTTTTGACAATATTTCAAAATTTTTGCCGATTTTTCCAAAAATTTGACAATTTTTGACAATTATTAACATTTTTGACAATATTTCAAAATTTTTGGCAATTTTTTAAAAATTTAGACAATTATTGATCATTTTTACAAAAATATGACAATATTTGACCATTTTTAAAAAATTTTGACAATTTTTAAAAATTTTATATTTGTATAAATTACGTGTTCAAATGGATTTTCAGAAACAGCTTGTATTATTTACTATTTTTCGAAAAATTTTGACGACTTTTGACAATTATTGACCGTTTTTGATCATATTTTGACTATTTTTCAAAAGATTTTATAATTATTATTATTTTTCAAAATTTTGACATTTTTTGACAATTATTGATCATTTTTGACAATATTTCAAAATTTTTGCCGATTTTTCCAAAAATTTGACAATTTTTGACAATTATTAACATTTTTGACAATATTTCAAAATTTTTGGCAATTTCTGACAATTATTGATCATTTTTACAAAAATATGACAATATTTGACCATTTTTAAAAAATTTTGACAATTTTAAAAATGTTTATATTTGTATAAATTACGTGTTTAAATGGATTTTCAGAAACAGCTCGTATTATTTACTATTTTTCGAAAAATTTTGACGACTTTTGACAATTATTGACCATTTTTGATCATATTTTGAAACTTTTTGACTATTTTTCAAAAGATTTTATAATAATTATTATTTTTCAAAATTTTGACAATTATTGACCATTTTTAACAATATTTCAAAACTTTTGCCGATTTTTCCAAAAAATTGACCATTTTTGACGATTATTGACCATTTTGACAATATTTCAAAATTTTTGCCGATTTTTGCAAAAATTTAACAATTTTTGACAATTATTAACATTTTTGACAATATTTCAAAATTTTTGGCAATTTTCGAAAATTATTGATCATTTTTACAAAAATATGACAATATTTGACCATTTTTTAAAAATTTTGACAATTTTAAAAATTTTTATATTTGTATAAATTACGTGTTTAAATGGATTTTCAGAAACAGCTCGTATTATTTACTATTTTTCGAAAAATTTTGATGACTTTTGACAATTATTGACCATTTTTGATCATATTTTGACTATTTTTCAAAAGATTTTATAATAATTATTATTTTTCAAAATTTTGACATTTTTTGACAATTATTGATCATTTTTGACGATTATTGACCATTTCTGACAATATTTCAAAATTTTTGCCGATTTTTCCAAAAATTTAACAATGTTTGACAATTATTAACATTTTTGACAATATTTCAAAATTTTTGGCAATTTTTGACAATTATTGATCATTTTTACAAAAATATGACAATATTAGACCATTTTTTAAAAATTTTGACAATTTTAAAAATTTTTATATTTGTATAAATTACGTGTTTAAATGGATTTTCAGAAACAGCTTGTATCATTTTTTACCATTTTAAAAAAATTTTGACTACTTTTCAAAATTATCGAGCATTTTTTACAAATTTTTCAAAATTTTTTACAATTATTGACCATTTTTGAGAATTATTGACCATTTTTGACAATATTTCAAAATTTTTGACAATTCTTGATAATTATTGACCAAGTACTTTTAAATAATGCAAAAAAATGGATTTATTCGCAGAATTTTTATTTAATCGATTCTTTTTCATTAATCTCACACGCCTACCCAGGGCCAGACCAAGAACATTCAAACAAAAATTCGAAAAAAAAAATTATTATACAAAAAAAATTTTTTTTCAATGTATGGTACGTGTGACCCCCCCCCCCCATACGCCAGCTCAATTTTTGGTATATCGAGCTGAAATTTTGGGAAATTTTTTTTCGTGGGTCAAATAAACTTTTTGGATACAAAAACTGAAACAGTTTATAGGTTTTATGGTTTATAGCACATTTTTGGTATTTAAAAAGTTCCCTATTGTCAAAAAAATTTAAGGATAACACAATAAACTTACAATTAATTTGTTTTGTGATTTTTAAACAGTCACTGTAACTTCTCTTTAATGTTGCAGCCCCTCCAGAATTAGAACTATTACAAACAGACAAATTCTACTGAAAATAATTACACCTACCTGAGTTATATCCGGAAGGAACTGCGGACTCATTATACTGAATTCAATTGTTAAAACAAAAGCAAACAGACCGGAAGATGAAGGGAAATGAATACGACATTTTTATCTCAATGGAATAATTTGAATAATGATCCGATCCGATTTCTATAGCAACTGATATGACGTATGGAAAAAAATTACAAAATATACAGTGTGGATGACATTGATGAGGATTTTTTTGAAACTTTTGAGGTAAATTATTCCGATTACAGTGCATCGGTTAATTTGATTTGACGTTTGGCGATGAAGCATTATAAAAAACTTCTGCGCGTCGATAGCATGGTAGTAGGGGCCGAACAAAATGTTCCAAAAAACATCAAAATGACAAACAATAATTTCTAACAATCTGTAAGGGAATAAAATGCCAACAAAACATTATTTTTTGTTAGAATTATCCACAAAGCAATCCTGATTTGGCACCAATTGACACCGTAAAATGTCGTATGATTCAAATTCCGGAAAAATGATAAAAAATTATCAAAATTTTTGAAAAATTGTCAGAAATGGTCAATTATTGTAAAAAATTGCCAAAACTTTTGAAATATGGTCAAAAATGGTCAATTTTTTGGAAAAATCGGCAAAAATTTTGAAATGTTGTCAAAAATGGTCAATAATTGTCAAAATTTTGAAAAATACTAATAATTATAAAATCTTTTGAAAAATAGTCAAAAAGTTTCAAAATATGATCGAAAATGGTCAATAATTGTCAAAAGTCGTCAAAATTTTTCGAAAAATAGTAAATAATACGAGCTGTTTCTGAAAATCCATTTAAACACGTAATTTATACAAATATAAAAAATTTTAAAATTGTAAAAATTTTTAAAAAGTGGTCAAATATTGTCATATTTTTGTAAAAATGATCAATAATTGTCAAAAATTGCCAAAAATTTTGAAATATTGTCAAAAATGTTAATAATTGTCAAAAATTGTTAAATTTTTGGAAAAATCGGCAAACATTTTGAAATATTGTCAAAAATGGTCAATAATCGTCAAAAATGATCAATAATTGTCAAAAGATGTCAAAATTTTGAAAAATAATAATAATTATAAAATCTTTTGAAAAATAGTCAAAATATGATCAAAAATGGTCAATAATTGTCAAAAGTCATCAAAATTTTTCGAAAAATAGTAAATAATACGAGCTGTTTCTGAAAATCCATTTAAACACGTAATTTATACAAACATAAAAATTTGAAAAGTTGTCAAAATTTTTAAAAAATGGTCAAATATTGTCATATTTTTGTAAAAATGATCAATAATTGTTAAAAATTGCCAAAAATTTTGAAATATTGTCAAAAATGTTAATAATTGTCAAAAATTGTTAAATTTTTGGAAAAATCGGCAAAAATTTTGAAATATTGTCAAAAATGGTCAATAATCGTCAAAAATGATCAATAATTGTCAAAAAATGTCAAAATTTTGAAAAATAATAATAATTATAAAATCTTTTGAAAAATAGTCAAAATATGATCAAAAATGGTCAATAATTGTCAAAAGTCATCAAAATTTTTCGAAAAATAGTAAATAATACGAGCTGTTTCTGAAAATTCATTTAAACATGTAATTTATACAAATATAAAAATTTTAAAAATTGTCAGAATTTTTAAAAAATGGTCAAATATTGTCATATTTTTGTAAAAATGATCAATAATTGTCAAAATTTTTGAAAAATTTCCAAAAATTTTGAAATATTGTCAAAAATGTTAATAATTGTCAAAAATTGTAAAATTTTTGGAAAAATCGGCAAAAGTTTTGAAATATTGTCAAAAATTGTCGAAAATGATCAATAATTGTCAAAAGTTGTCAAAATTTTGAAAAATAATAATTATTATTCCGATACAGTGAGTGCATCGGTTAATTTGATTTGACGTTTGGCGATGAAGCATTATAAAAAACTTCTGCGCGTCGATAGCATGGTAGTAGGGGCCGAACAAAATGTTCCAAAAAACATCAAAATGACAAACAATAATTTCTAATAATCTGTAAGGGAAAAAAATGCCAACAAAACATTAATTTTTATTAGAATTATCCACAATGCAATCCTGATTTGGCTCCAATTGACACCGTAAAATGTCGTACGATTCAAATTCCGGAAATTTAAAATCATCCCGTAAATTTATGGAAAAGACGTTAAAATTAATTGATCGTTTTATCTCCAGTTCTGCATTTCGATAAGCTCTTTCCTTTCATTCTACCCATTATCGATTTTAATGAACACAGGATAAATCCTTTGAAACTTTTTTTTAAGAGTATTTTATGTCATAGACCTCAACGCCAAAGTAAGGTAAGACTAAGCAAGTTAGAGCAAGAGTAAGCAAACTCAACATAAAAACTAAAATGCGTTTTATAAGAGGTTTACAACAATATTTTTCGTAAACAAGTTGGTTTACGTTTAATATTTAACTTCAGTTATCTGACAGCTCGATTACTATTGGAAGTTTTTACAAATGATTGAAAAGAGTGCGCATGTCTGGTTGGTTTATTAATTTTTTAATTCAAGCTGCATGAACTGCTGAATATTTATAGTTTAAATTCAATCTTAATCTTAAATTAGTTTTAGTTCAGTTGATGTTGCATGAATCCACCTTTAAAGGTCCAGCACAGTTAGAATGAGTATAAGTCTTTAAAAGTGAAATTTGATGAATAAAGAAGACACCCTACATGCAAGTAAGTATATTCTAGAACCATAAGTTTACAAGTAGGATTGCTCAATTATAAAAAATAAATTGAAGATGAATAAAGAGATACTATGTTTACATTATGTATAAAGTTTTTCAGAATCTGGCTTCCTAAATTGTAAAATATTAGCTACACAAAAATATGAAAAAACAAAGAAAAAAAAGCAAAAATCACTTGATATGCTTGGAGGAAATGTGCCACTTCAAATGTGCTATATTAAATGACCTTCGAATAATTTAGAATAATTAAAATAATTTGCAACTAGAAGAAATACAGTTTGAAAACATAGAAGGTATGTATAGATCAATAGCCAGTAGTCATAAGCTCTAATAACACACAAATTTGGTCCTATTAATAAGAAGTAATAAAACAATTATAGAATTAATAATATCTAATATTTTAGGTTATTTTCCATGAAATGAACGAAAAGATGATTGCTTCCGAACTGGTCAAGCCTTTACCTAGAAGGAGAAATTATGAAAATATTAAATATACAGAGAGTTGCACGAGAAGTGATCTACTACACACTATGTAACTTCTTTCGCCTAAATATAAAGTGTGTATGAAATGAACGAAAAGATGATTGCTTCCGAACTGGTCAAGCCTTTACCTAGAAGAAGAAATTATGAAAATATTAAATATACAGAGAGTTGCACGAGAAGTGATCTACTACACACTATGTAACTTCTTTCACCTAAATATAAAGTGTACAATCCTTCGAACATTAAACATTGTTCAGTATTTTGTCTCCAACTTGATACCTACCTATCATATGGCCTTTTATACTTATCTAGCTTAGGTACTATGAGTAATAAGTTAACTGTTAAAGTTAAAATGAGGTAATTAGGATATTTCATATTTACAGCTCAATTTACCAATAGGCTTTATAGGATTACGAGTAAATTTTGCCTACTCTGGCAAAAAATATTTAAAACAAAAAAAATATTACAGATATCTTGATACCAGATTGGTTTTAGAGAAAATGCTCAACTTTGCATTCACTATCGAACCTGACATCAAATATACAAAACTCTAGTCTATGATGAAAATATAGTGCTGTTATTTTTCTAGGCATTACTAAAGTGTTTGATGGTGTTTGGAACTGTGGTATGTTCAACAAACTATATGAAATGATGTGTTCTAAATTCCTATTTGCTATTAATCTTTAAAACTACCTTAGTGATAGAACACCACAAGTAAAAGTAAATTACAGTTTTATGACAAACATTTCAGGACTTCTCCAGTGCTCCTCACTGTCCTATTTGCTCTACAATCTATCTATTTTGTTACAACTATGATTTAGCAACAGAACATTTAAATTTGCATACATATTGCAGTATATAGATGACATCGCTTTGATCAGTCATAATAATCTCAAAATAACAGTGAATGAGCTGCAAAAACTTATAACAGATAAATGAAAAGGTTTAACATGTGTAGGATGGAGCCCAAAGCCTTAAAACTCAATGTATAATCTCCAATCTGTACAATTACAATAAAAAATTCAATATATTTTCAATCGATAGGCACAACTTACTAATGACATATATTTAAATAATTCCGTATCATACAAGAAAATCATTTTTTTCAAGTACTTTATTTAAACAATACAAAAATTGCAATTTACAAAAGTTTATTAACTAATGGAGCAAACACAGCGGAAAGTCACAATTAGTAACATACATAAGTACATACACAAAATATATAACTGTGGACGTTCTGTAACTGAACTTGCACAAAACATTCTCTACACTATTTTGAATCCTCTGTGTTTTATCTATGAATGTTATACTACAAGTGTGCCACACTGGAATTAGGTAGCTGAAGATTGGTAAGAAATAAGTGTCATCGATTAGTTTCAATGTCTTATGGTTCTAGTAATCTCTACATTGGTATAATAATGTGCACCAATGATTGGCAAACATAAATTTTTTCTATTTGATATGTATATATTTGCTTCAATTTATGTTCTCACCTTATTCATATTTTCATTTACTATTTTTATATAAATATCAACTGAATTCATATTTTTTTGTATAAAGAACGTACCAGTAATTTTCTCAAATTAGTAGGTACTACAGCTTATTTCTTATAAACCATCTCTGGTTTTTCTTCAAATTGTTCACCTTTTTTCTTCCAGTTCTTTTATATTGTACTTTTATAGAACAGAATAATGTCATCAGCAAAAGTAAAGTATTTTGTCTGCAATAATGGTGCTTTTTCTAGACTTCTCACAAGTAAGGTATATAATTTAAGTCTATCATAATAAATATTTCCTTTCCTACTTTATTTATCTTTGAATATTTCTGATTACTTTTGGTAACTGAAAAAACTCTGGTTTTCTTAAATTAAATTAAATTCACGTCTTCGTTTTAAATAATCTGCACTACCAATCACTATTGCAATAAATTTCAACAACGTACACCCTGCCCAATATGAATTTTTAACAATTTCAATTTTCTAGTTTTTATTATTCACAAGAAGTAATGTTTACTAGTATTTGCCTACTGTCAAATATAAAAAGTAAGGTTATTGTCGTCACAGTTTTAAAATGGCACGGGAGTTACAATTTACAATGCGCGACTCCGCGGTGAAAAAACAAACTGCTTAGATAGACGATTTTGTCAATTTTCCCGTATGAGTTCGATCTCCTTGTTTAGTCTCCATGGTCCTACTAATCAACCCGACAAGATGTTCACACAGAATTTTCAATATGAAGGTCTGCAACCTGTCAATTTTTCATTAAAAAAATTAATATCTCGATAATTATAAAATTTAGATATAGGTTATTCTACACAAAGTGACATTAAACTTTAATGTAGAATCCATGGAGGATATAGAAGGAGATGGAACTCATACGGGAAAATTGACAAAAAGTGTCCTCAAAATCGTCTATCTAAGCAGTTTGTTTTTTCACCGCGGCGTCGCGCATTGTAGCTAAGATACCATTTTAAAACTGTCACGACAATAACCTTACTTTTTATATTTTACCAATTTGACAGTAGGCAAATAGTTAACATTACTTGTGAATTATAAAAACTAGAAAATTAAAATTGTTAAAAATTGATAATGTTGAAATTTATTGCAATAGTGGTTGGTAGTGCAGATTATTTAAAAGGAAGACGTGAATTGAATTTAAGTAAACCAGAGTTTTTTCAGTTACCAAAAATAATGAGAAATATTCAAAGATAAATAAAGTAGGAAAGGAATATTTATTATGATAGACTTATATTATATACCTTACTTGTGAGAAGTCTAGAAAAAGAACAATTGCATACAAAATACTTTACATTTGCTGATGACGTTATTATGTTCTATACAAGTACAATTTAAGAGAACTGGAAGAAAAAAGGTGAACAAAGATTTGAAGAAAAACCAGAGATGGTTGATAAGGAATAAGCTGTAATACTAATTTGAAAATATTACTGGCATGTTCTTTATACAAAAAAAGATGAATTCAGAAATAAAAATATAAATAAGGTGAGAACATACATTGAAGCAAATATATACATCAAATAGAATAAAATTTATGTTTGCCAATTATTGGTGCACTTTACCAATGTAGGGATTACTAAAACCATGACATTGAAACTAATCGGTGACACTCATTTCTTACCAATCTTCAGCTACCTAATTCCAGTGTGGCACACTTGTAGTATAACATTCATAGATAAAACACAGAGGATTCAAAATAGTGTAGAGAATGTTTTGTGCAAGTTCAGTTACAGAACGTCCACAGTTATATATTTTGTGTACATACTTATGTATGTTACTAATTGTGACTTTCCACTGTGTTTGCTTCATTAGGAAATAAACTTTTGTAAATTGCAATTTTTGTATTTTTAAAGTTCTTAAAAAAAATATTTTCATGTATGATACGGAATTATTTATATATATTTTATATTGAAAATCTGTGCATGAACTAATGTCATTAGTAAGTAGTACCTATTGATTGAAAATATATTGTATTTTTCATTGTTATTGAACAGATTGAAGATTATTCATTGAGTTTTAAGACTTTGGGCTTCATCCTACACATGTTAAACCATTTCAGTATTCTGTTATGAGTTTTTGTAGCTTATTTACTGTTATTTTGAGATTATTAGGACTGATCAAAGCGATGTCCTCTATATACTACAATATGTATGCAAATTTAAATGTTCTGTTGCTAAATCATAGTTGTAACAAGATAGATAGATTGTAGAGCAAATAGGACAGAGAGGAACACTGGATGGAGAAGTCCTTAAATGTTTGGAATAAAACTGTAATTCACTTTTACTTGTGGTGTTCTATCACTAAGGTAGTTTTCAAGATTAACAGCAAGTATTTAGAACACATAATTTCATATAGTTTGTAGAATATACCACAGTTCCAAACACCATCAAACGCTTCAGTAATGCCTAGAAAAATAGCAGCACTATGTTTTCATCATAGACTAGAGATTTGTATATTTGATATCAGGTTCGATAGTGAATGCATAGTTGGGCATCTGGTATCAAGATATAGATGACATTTCCTCCAAGCATTTCAAGTGATTTTTCCTTTTTTTTCCACCGTTTTTTCATATTTTTGTGTACCTAGCTAATATTTTTTTACTATTTAGGAAGCCAGATTCTGAAAAACTTTATACATAAGTATTGTAAACATATCTCTTTATTCATCTTCAATTTATTTTTTATAATTGGGCAATCCAACTTGTGAGCACAGAGTGGAACTAATTATTTTACCACCAAACGATTACAATTTTCGATATTTTTTAAAACAAGGACAAAAAACGGATTTCTCATTCACAATATTTTCCATTTCTGTGACCTAACCTCACTTACCTCACACGTGAGCAGCGAACTGTCAAAGAAGCTAGCAACCAATAAAACATCATGAAATCGAGTCGTCAGATTTTTTGGTACCTTAGCATATGTGGCGCCTTCTATAATGACCAGAAATTGGAATACATGGAGTTCGATCTCCTTATCTAGCCTCCATGGTAGAATCCGAAAAGTTAATATATAAGGTGTTACATTTAAAATAACAAAGTTGTCGTTCACCTTCGGTATAAACGGAAGTGACGTATGTCAAAATATTTTCCATAAGTTCGCCATAACTTGTTATCCATCAATGCCAATTTTTATAAAAATCGTGTTATAATAAAGATAGTGTAAGCTCGTGGTGAAACAGCCTGTATAACCCAAAGGAATATATTTTTCTACTAGAATTAATTCCTGTGCGGTCAAGGATTTTTTACCATTTCAAGCATTTAGAAAATTTCTCTAGGTCAGTAGGTGAAAATCGATTTTATAGCATATACTCAGTAATTGCTTACGTGCAAATGGTGCGATATTAGAAAAAGGATTTCACACATCGCATGCATTTACTAAGAAACCGTATACGATTAATATTGTCCCCCGGTTATAACGTAAATCGATATTCTATCGAAACAAATTTATCGTTTCCAAGGATTATTATAGAACTGATATTATTCTAGTAGATAATAAAAATAGATCGATCCTACTGTATTTTTTTTCGTTTTTTTTAGTTTACCTAACATAATTTTTTTATTTTCTTAATGAAAGTGAAAAATCCCGCTCAATTATATTACAAGTCATCAAATCTAGCTAGCGACTTGAGCTTTGGATGCGCGGGTAAAATTTTAGAGATCAACAGTTTGTGCCGATCGGTCGCTCACTTTTAGTAGCATAGTACATATTGAGACATGAGTTTAAAAGTAAATTTGAAATCATCCAAGAATTTATGGAAAAATTCCAAAACCTGTAAATGGATATACAAACTTTACCGAGTAAAATAAAGATCGGCGCATGGAACACCAGAGAACTACGAACAAACAAATACACCATGGGAAAAATATTGGAGGAGGAAGATTTTGACATCTTCGCGCTCCAGGAAACGAAACTGCCAGGATATAAATCTTTATTCATCAATAATAATTATTACATTATTGCCTAATTATATTAAACAAAATATTTATATCATATGGCTTCATACAATTAATAGCGCGACCTGGTCGCTCTGCCGATGGTCTGGCTCCGTTTTCCTAATAGGAATTCTTCGTCTTCCTCTATCACGGCTCCTTGCTGTACGGCATCATCCGCTTATTTTCGTGTTTTTTGACCTATAATAGATCCGATCGAACCTAACGGTTAACATTCCCTCAGAAGTTAGGTTGTTTTACCCCTGAAAAGCTATTGAAAAACAGGGTTATGGGATCTGATCTATTCTAAATTAAAATCCTGTGTTAATTTGCCTAAAAATCTATGTAGGTACACCCATTTATGCCTCATTCAGTTGTATGTGCAAGTATGTTACAGCCCTGGTCATCTCGTCCAGATTGATGATCTCGTCGAGTTTGCAGAATATTTGGTTAAGATGAAACATTTTCTCCACTATCGCCTTGTTTGGTGGTGGTCGGTGTTGCTGGATCTGACAGCTTCTGGCCTCTCATATTGTGGTTTAGTTCTGAGCTAGGGGAATTCCACATGGTTATTGATGTTTGGTTGGTTTTGATTAGAAATATTAATGAAGTTTTTTCTCTTCTCGTCCCATGGATTAGTCTTTGGAATGGGAGCTGCAACAAATTTTTTGTTTGCTGTTACTGCTTTTCTTCTCCTTTCCTCAAGATATTCCTTCCTTCTAATATATACAGGGCAAGAGTCGGAATTGGCAGTGTGGCTGCCTTGACAATTGCAACATTTTGCTGGTCCCTGGATGCTTTTCTTGCACTCCGCCGTTTTGTGAGACCTAACGCACTTCATACACCTAGGAGATCTACCATTGCTGACAAATGTGGCATTGGATTATCGACTTCTCCGTTCTTCGCAATTCCCATATAATACGTGTGTTTTCGATTAGCCTAACATGTCTGTTGAGATAGTCGAGTGTGATGGATGGAGCAGTATTCATTCGGTATACCTCCTTAGGGGTGATTTGGTAGATCTTTTTCAAGTCATCACTGATTTCAATAGGTTCGACGTCATTTGCAAGGCCTCTTAGAACGAATGCATGAGATTTATGGTCTTTTTTCGAATAGGTATTCCGAGTTTTTTGTGGTCTTCATCATCATGCGTAAATTCAACAACTGACTTGTTGTTGTACTTCATTTCGAAGTTTCCTTTTATATCCTGTTTGAGCAGTTGTACGATGCTTTTGTGACCGTTGACTTGCCCATCTATGACAATAGGGGGACAGGGTTTTTGAGTTGCGTTTTCCTCCTTTCCTTTCCTATTCTGCGAGACTTTATTAGTATTAGTCGTAGGCTGACTAGTATTGGCCGTAGTATCGGAATTTTTGATTGTCTTACTTCTAGATTTCCTTCTTTTTCTTTTTTTTCTACTTGTTCTTCCTCCGACATTTGGACGATTTCATCGGCTTCTTCAGTAGGAATCGTGGTTGTTTTGACGGAGTGTTTTGCTATCAATTGAGCATACGAAACTGTTTTTTTAGGTTTTACAAATGTGTCAATCTCCATTTCTTCTTGATCCGATTGAACATTGTCGACTGTCATTTCATCCAGAGCTTCTTTGAAATTCATCACTTTGCCGATACTTTTCTTATTAGTGGTTAAAAGCTTGTTGTATTGGGATACAAATAAATCCTCGTCATTCTCTTAGGTAACCACCAACTTGCAATCCAATTCTTCAGCCCACCAGCTCGGCAGTTTACGTTCGTACCAATGTTTCAGAAGAGGTTCGGTTAATTATTAATCAGCAACAAATCCTGGCTCGAAGGACCAAATGTTTAGGTTATAGTTTCCCGTCTCGGGATTAATACTTTCGAAATTGGGTTTTTTGTAGTTTGTTGACAAATATCAAAATTGACATCTCTCGTTATTTTTCAATAATAACAAAACTTGATGTCATGACAACAGAAGGCGTATAAGATATTAAAAGTCTTAGCATTTGGACTGCTCCATTAAATCAATTTAAAGCACCGTCATGGATGACTTTAAAAACAAAACCAGAATGGAGTCAGATTCAGGAATCAATTATATTTTTCTCAGAGCGAGGAGTAAGTCTTAATGAAGATGTGCTCTTCAACCAATACTGCAATTTAAAAACTTTCTATGATTCTGTTATAAATGATGATGGTTTTGTTGCTTTACTTTCTAATAAAAAGTGGGTTCAGTATTTTCAATCAGTACCAGATGAAGCAAGTGATCAGTTTCTAAAGATGTGCCAATATTTTCATGCCATACCGGCACACAACGCGAATGTAGAAAGATTTTTTTCTTTTATGAATGCCCAGTGGACTAATGGAAGAAATAAGCTGAATGCATCTACAGAAAATAGTTATTTGTGTATTTAGAGCGTAACGTAACAGATTGCCGCTTGAGAAAGAATGTTGCGATATTTCGAAAGCGGCAATTTTACTTTACGCTCGAAAAACACACATACTTTTTTCTACAGTCGCCCTTTTAATAATTAAAACAGTTTTTTATATTATCTTAGGTTATAATAGGAGTACTAGAATAATCGTCTTTTATTATTTTCTTATAATCGATTTTTATAGTAATATTAATCGATTTTATAAATTACGTGTTTAAATCGATTTTCGGAAACGGTTTGTATTATTTATCAACTATTTTTTCAAAATGTTCACAACTTTTGACGATTATTGACCATTTCTCAAAAATTTGACAATTGTTGACCATTTTTCAAAATTTTAACAATTATTGACCATTTTTCAAAATTTCAACAATTATTGACCATTTTTGACAATTACTGTCCATTTTTGATAATTATTGTCCATTTTTGACAGTGATTGACCATTTTGATTGTTTTTCAAAATTAGTGACCATTTTTCCAAATTTTTGACCATTTTTCAAAATGATGACAATTTTTAACCATTTTTGACAATAATTGTCCATTTTTAACAGTTTTTAAAAATAATTAACAATTTTTAACCATTTTTGATAGTTATTGACCATTTTTGAAAATTTTAGACCACTTTTTAAAATTATTAACCATTTTTGATAATTATTGACCATTTTTGATCATATTTCAAAATTTTTGACAATTTTTCAAAAACTTAAACATTTTTTGACAATTATCAAACTATTTTTCAAAATTTTGACAATTTTTAACGATAATTGTCCATTTTTGACAGTTTTTGACAATTTTTGATAGTTTTTGACAATTTTTCAAAAATTTTAACCATTTTTCAAAAATTTCAAGAATTTTTCAAAATTTTTTACTATTTTTGATAGTTTTTGATAATTATCGACCATTTTCAAAATTTTAACAATTTTTGACAATTATTGACCAATTTTGACAATAATAGTCCATTTTTGACAGTTTTTAAAAATAATTGACAATTTTTAATCATTTTTGATAGTTTTTGACCATTTTTGACAATGTTTCTAAATCTTAGACCATTTTTCCAAATTTTTGACAATTATTGACCATTTTTGACCATATTTCGAAAACTTTATCAATTTTTGACTAGTATCAACTATTTATCAAAATTTTGATAATTTTTAACAATAATTGTCCATTTTGACAATTTTTAACAGTTTTTCAAAAATTTTGACCATTTTTAATAGTTTTTGACAATTATCGACCATTTTTCAAAATTTTAACAATTTTTGACAGTTATTGATCAATTTTGAAAATAATTGTCCATTTTTTGACAATTATCAACTATTTTTCAAAATTTTGACAATTTTTAAGGATAATTGTCCATTTTTGACAGTTTTTGACAATTTTTGATAGTTTTTGACAATTATTGGCCATTTTTGACAATTTTTCAAAAATTTTAACCATTTTTCCAGAACTTTTGACCATTTTTCAAAAATTACAAGAATTTTTCAAAATTTTTGACTATTTTTGACAATTATCGACCATTTTCAAAATTTTAACAATTTTTGACAATTATTGACCAATTTTGATAATAATAGTCCATTTTTGACAGTTTTTAAAAATAATTGACAATTTTTAATCATTTTTGATAGTTTCTGACCATTTTTGACAATGTTTCTAAATCTTAGACCATTTTTCCAAATTTTTGACAATTATTGACCATTTTTGACCATATTTCGAAAACTTTAACAATTTTTGACTATTATCAACTATTTTTCAAAATTTTGATAATTTTTAACAATAATTGTCCATTTTGACAATTTTTAACAGTTTTTCAAAAATTTTAACAATTTTTCAAAAATTTCAACATTTTTTCAAAAATTTTGACCATTTTTAATAGTTTTTGACAATTATCGACCATTTTTCAAAATTTTAACAATTTTTGACAGTTATTGATCAATTTTGAAAATAATTGTCCATTTTTTGACAATTATCAACTATTTTTTAAAATTTTGACAATTTTTAACGATAATTGTCCATTTTTGACAGTTTTTGACAATTTTTGATAGTTTTTGACAATTATTGGCCATTTTTGACAATTTTTCAAAAATTTTAACCATTTTTCCAGAACTTTTGACCATTTTTCAAAAATTTCAAGAATTTTTCAAAATTTTTGACTATTTTTGATAGTTTTTGACAATTATCGACCATTTTCAAAATTTTAACAATTTTTGACAATTATTGACCAATTTTGATAATAATAGTCCATTTTCGACAGTTTTTAAAAATAATTGACAATTTTTAATCATTTTTGATAGTTTTTGACCATTTTTAACAATGTTTCTAAATCTTAGACCATTTTTCCAAATTTTTGACAATTATTGACCATTTTTGACCATATTTCGAAAACTTTAACAGTTTTTGACAATTATTGACCATATTTCAAAATTTTTGACAATTTTCATATAATTTTATTTAATGTTTAATCTGATAAATTGTTAATTATTCACCAATTGAGTTAATTCGGAGGGCGTGGTTTGATTAAATAAGCGAGCGAAAAAGATTCCTTTTTTGCGCTAGAGCGTAAAGTAACAATCCTCGGCATTTGTCGACTTTACGATTTCATTTGAATATAGTAATTAGTCATTTTACGCGCGACTGTAGAAAAAAGTATATTAATTACTCAGTTCAATTTTAAACATATGTCTCACATAGAATTTTATAATTATTTAATGACACAGAATAAGCTTCTGGAAGAAATAAGCAGTTCTCAGAAATATGATTCGCAGAGTACCACCAGTACAAGTAGTTAAGAATAAAATAATCATAGGTAATAGGTACCTACTTTTTGACATGTTTATATTATTTTGTTGTATCGTTTTTGAAGTTTATTTTTGTTATGGCCATTATCTATAATTATAAATAAAAGAAAATAAGAAAGTTTGCCCATAATTTGGTATGTGTATGTTTTTTTTTTGGGGTGGGGGGGGGGGGGGGTGTTAATTCCTGAACTTGTCCTCTTTTTTCCCTTGAATAATCTTGAAACCCTAACTTTAACCAACATAAACTCGTGGATGTCAAGAAAAGAAAAATGAAATATAGTTAGTTGACTATCAATAGTTATTTGATTGATTACAACTTTAATAACGTTAGTTTTTATCTAAAAAATAAAGAAAATTCAAAATTAATTAATAATTTATACAGGGTGAGTCATTGGGGACTGTATATCCTCCTACCTCGTGTTTAGACTCTTATGGGGAATATCAAATGATCATTAAAATATGTCTACTTCTATACTAGAAATATGGAATGGTCGTTTCGATTAGTCTAATATTTTTGTAAAATGTTACATGTCACATCAATAATCAAAATTCACATATCAATCAAAATGAAATTCCCCGTAAAAGCATCAATACGAAATGACAGTATATACAATTCCTCTTTACTCACCCAATATAAATTTGTATAAACATTTCACCTTGCTACCTCATCTTTATCCTTTTTATTTCTATTTTTACTCCACAACACTATTGGATTCAATTCTTGAAAACTACCACCGATTCTTTGAGTTATTGTGATAATGTCCGATTTTTTTAATGTCATTTTTATTACTATTTCACAGACCACGAATACGACAAAACTAAAAGTTAACTTGTCAATATATTGTAAATAACTCGCGGCTGATTGTGAGGATTTAATCCGAACACAAATAATTTGAACATTGTGACAGATCACACACGTTAGAACGACTTAGAATAACGCAAATGCTCGCAAGAAGCCGAAAAAATAATTAGGTGTATTAGAAATTTTGGAATCTACAACTTTTTCATTAGTGACTTTTTCACATAACCTCAAAATTAGCTCGAAAAACGCAAAAAAACTGCATTTTTCGATTTTTATTATTAGTTTCCTTAAAAAATGTGCGATTTTGATGAAAATTTAGTAGAAGGTAGCTTTCATAGTCACAAACCATGAAAATAATTTTCAATTGAAAATATTGGAAATTTTCCTAGTTATGACGTTTTTCGGAAAAAAAACACTTTTTTTGGGGGGGGTGGAAAAAGACATTATTGCGATCTCCGGCCAAAGTTGAGTTCCTAAAATAAAAAGTTGATTATGTAAGTAGTAGATCTTGAGAAAATCTACAACTTTTTCATTGGTGACTTTTCCACATAACCTCAAAATTAGTTCGAAAAACGCAAAAAACTGCATTTTTCGTTTTTTATTTTTAGTTTCGTCAAAAATTCTTCGTTTTTGATGAAAATTTGGTAGATGGTAGTTTTTATAGTCACAAACTATGGAAAAAAATTTCAAATTAAAATATTGGAAGTTTTTCGAGTTATGACGTGGGTGGAAGAGGACATTATTGCGATTTCCGGCTAAAGTTGAGGTCCTAGAAAAAAAAGTTGAATAAAACAGTTGTAGATCTCAAAAAGATCTACAACTTTTGTATTAGTGACTTTTTCACATAACCTCAAAATTAGCTCGAAAAACGCAAAAAACTGCTTTTTTGTTTTTTATTTTTAATGTCGTCAAAAATTGTTCGTTTTCGATAAAAATTTGGTTGAAGGTAGCTTTTATAGTCACAAAATACAAAAAAAAATTCAAATTAAAATATTGGAAATTTTCGAGTTATGACGTTTTTTCGGTAAAAAACACTTTTTTTGGGGGGTGGGAAAAAACATTACTGCGATTTCCGGACAAAGTTGAGTTCATAGAATAAAAAGTTGACTAAAGTTGTAGATCTTGTAAAAATTTACAACTTTTTCATTAGTGACTTTTCCACATAACTTCAAAATTAGCTCGAAAAACGCAAAAAACTACATTTTTCGTTTTTTATTATTAGTTTCCTTAAAAAATGTTCCATTTTGATGAAAATGTAGTAGAAGGTAGCTTTCATAGTCACAAACCATGAAAATAATTTTCAAATGAAAATATTGGAAATTTTCCTAGTTATGACGTTTTTTCGGTAAAAAACACCTTTTTTGGGGGGTGGGAAAAGACATTACTGCGATTTCCGGCCAAAGTTGAGTTCATAGAATAAAAAGTTTATTATAAAAGTTGTAGATCTTGAGAAAATCTACAACTTTTTCACTAGTGACTTTTCCACATAACTTCAAAATTAGCTCGAAAAACGCAAAAAACTGCATTTTTCGTTTTTTATTATTAGTTTCCTTAAAAAATGTTCGATTTTGATGAAAATGTAGGAGAAGGTAGCTTTCATAGTCATAAACCATGAAAATAATTTTCAAATGAAAATATTGGAAATTTTCCTAGTTATGACGTTTTTTCGGTAAAAAACACTTTTTTGGGAGGGTGGAAAAAGACATTATTGCGATTTCCGGCCAAAGTTGAGTTCCTTGAATAAAAAGTTGATTATAAAAGTTGTAGATCTTGAGAAAATCTACAACTTTTACATTAGTGACTTTTTCACATAACCTGAAAATTAGCTCGAAAAATGCAAAAAACTGCATTTTTCGTTTTTTATTTTTAGTTTCGTTAAATATTATTTCACCACGTGATTAAAAAATCACGATATCGCTCATCACTATAGATAACCCCACTTGCCGCTACCACTAAAAATCCCGTATCGTAAGGTATCGATACACTACAAATTTATCGATACTTGGAATGCATCGAAAAGCATAGTATCGATACAAAATATCGAGTATCGGAAGTAAAAGTATCGATACACTGCAATATCGGATAGTATCGCGCATCCCTACTACCGCGACCTTTGACTTCACTTGCTATTTTCTTTCAATTAAACCCTGAAGAGGACCTAATCCTATAACAGGGTAGAATAAAAACTTTTTTGAAAATTCTTAAAATTTTCAAAAATTTCTTCTTGAAAATCCAAAAAAGGATCAATTAATTTTCAATAGTAAAATCATATTCGAAAAAAAAAACCTTTTGAAAAATATCAATATACAACCTTTTTTTCCATTTCTAAAACGAGAAAAAATAAAATATGAGGAAAATTCTAATTCTAATTACCCCCTTGTTCACAATTATCATGTTTCAATATCAAATTGTAAGATGTAGTGTGTGGTCAGCTATTTCAATGTTTATTGCTCAAGTTCGTAATTTCGTTATCAATAAAAAAACATTAACAATGTGATAAGGATGAGAATATTACGACGACGATCTAAAGTCAATTACAGCTACATTCTCAGTATCCGTGCTGGGGATGTCACATGCGTCGACGACGAATGAATTTAACGAGATAAAAATTGGTAAAGTCATTTGATAGTACTTTGTATATTGAGATGGAGGAAGGGGTTGAAACGTGGTTGAATTTTTTTCTTGTAGATTGGTTTTTTAAGAGTATTTTGATGAAGTTTTAGATCGATTTTTGCATTTTTGTGGTTTGTGCGAATTTTTAAATTGGTAGATGGTTTTTGAGGCTTGCTTCTTATTGCACGACATATAGGACTTTTGGGAAGGCTAGTAAACTCGTGAAACATGTAATGTTACGAAAAAGCGTTCGTCACGCAACAGTGTTGCCAGATTTTTGAATAATCCACTAATCCAATGAAATTTAAATTTAAGCTTGCTTCTTATTGCACGACATAGGACTTTTGAGAAGGCTAGTGAACTCGTGAAACGAGTGATGTTACGAAAAAGCGTTCGTCACGCGATGACTCATTGGAAAGAGAGAGAGAGAGAGAGACGCATTGAAATAACGCGCGATACTGTATAACCAACACTGCATTAAAATTTTGAAAAATGGTTGTAACGGTAAATGGCTGTAACCTTAAAGGGCACCAGCTCGAGACACCTCTCAAGGGTGATTCCACCCCAAGTTTATGCTGCACAAGTGTTACAGGAAGGTTGTAAAAGTTGAGGGCGCCACTACCTTTTTGACGATAAAAAGTACTAAAAAACTAAGGCGGGAAAGGTAGAAACGCCTTGTAAAATTTAAATGAAAGTTGCTAATAAAAAAAGTTACTAAGATATTTATTTAGTTATATGAAAAAATATCGTGCTTAGGAAATATATGAAACCGGCACTGGCGTTACGAAGGAATATTTTATAGGTTAACAGATTATAAAAATGTTATTTTATAATTAAAAGAGTTATTTCGCAACTGAAAAAGCTTGAAAAT
>OX387426.1:48116536-48182612 GCA_947563755.1 Lochmaea crataegi | reverse complement strand
AAATTTTGAAAAAATGGTCAATAATTGCCAAATATGTTAAAATTTTCGAAAAATTGTTAAAAATGGTCAATAATTGTCAAATACGGTCAATAATTGTCAACATTCGTCAAAAATGGTCAATAATTGTTAAAATTTTTGAAAAATTGTCAAAAAATTTTAAATATGGTCAAAAATTGTCAAGAATTTGGAAAAATCGTCAAAAATTGTCAAAATTTTGAAAATATGTTCAATAATTATAAAAAACTGTCAAAAATGGTCAATAATTATTAAAAACAAAATTTTCGAAAAATTGCCAAAAATGGTCAAAAATTTTGAAAAATTGTCAAAAATGGTCAAAAATTTTGAAAAATGGTCAAAAATGGTCAAAAATTGTCAGAATCTGTCAAAAAATGGTCAATAATTGTTGAAATTTGGAAAAATGGTCTAAAATTGTCAACATTTTTGAAAAATTGTCAAAAATGATCAATAATTGTCAAAACTGTCAAAATTCGTCAAAAATGGTCAATACTTATTAAGATTTGAAAAAATTGTCAAAATTTTGTAAAAATGTTAAATTTTTTGAAAAATTGTCAAAAATATTCAATAATTGTCAAAGACGGTCAATAATTGTCAAAACTCGTCAAAAACTGTCCAAATTTTTGAAAAATGGTGAAAATTTCACGAAAAATGGTCATTCTACTGTGCATAAGAAGCAAGCTTTTGTCGGAGGTCCGACGACCGCTCTTTTTTTTTTAATTATCTGGGGGGTTGCAGACACCCCCAAGTTTTTTTTTCTAAATGGAAGGGTAGGTTGATTAATGTTTTATTTGAAAGCTTTTTCAATTGCAAATACAATTCCATTTTTTTGTTACTTTTTATAAACAATGTGTCGGAAAAAAATGAAATAAGGAAGTATTTACTGAAATTAATTTAATGCAATAAATGTTCAAAGTGCTCTCCACCTTGTTGCTGACAATATCCTAATCGATTATAAACAGCATTCCGAACATTTTGTAACACTTCCGGCGTTACTTGCATAATTTCGTCCCTAACTCTTTGTCGATGTCGTTAGGTTTAGTGGCATAAACCTTACTCTTTAAATATCCCAATAAAAAAATCTATAATAGAGTAAGGTCGGGTACCAGTTAGACTTTCCACTCTGTATATACTATCAACATACGTTCCAATTTGTTGACCTAATTGGTTTTGTTTTAAAACAAACAAACACATTTTCATTAATAATTTTAATGTTTCGAAAAAGCTAATTTAATATTTACATTTAATAATTTAGTTGTAAATGGGAATATATGGGGACAAATAAATATTGATACACTATTTTCCCAAATCGTTTGTAGGGAACTTTACTCAATTTTAACAGATTCGGCATAAAATTGTAATTTTTTAAAATGAGATATAGCGAGTTAAAGTCCACATTAAATTTTTAAAAATTTTAGCCAGCCTGACTTTAGACTTCGGTTATCGCATTGTTAAATTTTTTTGCTGGTATATTGTTCCTTTGAGGTTGTCCTGCCAAAATTTTAGCACAATAATTCACATTTGAGTGACTATAAAGAATTTTGTTTTTTTAAGTTTCGATATACTTCTTGTACATTTACTGTTGGTAATTTTCAAAAAATAATTAGCAACAATATTAAACAAATTATAATAGATACTAGGGGACCCGACAGTCGTTGTCCTGTCTTGTCTTATCATAAATATAATACAAATTTTGATTATTTTGTTACTTATAAAGGAATACATTTCTTGAAAATTCGACTTTTCTGTATTTTCTTTCAATTTTTCGGACAAACACATTTTTTACCCGTTTTTTGAAATGACCGTACCAAAAAAAAGGTGAGCGGTCGTCGGACCGCCGACAGAAGCTTGCTTCTTATGCACAATAGAATGACCATTTTTCGAAAAATTTGACAATTTTTGACCATTTATTACAGTTTTTGACGAATTTTGACAATTATTGACCATTTTTTCAAAATTTGGACAATTTTTTACCATTTTTGACAACTATTGACCAATTTTGACAATTATTGGACATTTTTGACAATTTTTCAAATATTTTGACCATTTTAGACCATTTTTCAAAATTTCAACAATTATTGACAATTTTTGAACATTCTTGACAGGTTCTGACAATTATTGACAATTTTTCAAAAATTTTAATAATTTTTCAAATATTTTGACAATTTTTAATAATTATTGACCATTTTTGATAGTTTTCTATAATTATTGACCATTTTTTCAAAATTTTGACAGTTTTTTGACAATTTTTGACGATTTTTCTAAATTCTTGACAATTTTTGACCATATTTAAAATTTTTTGACAATTTTTCAAAAATTTTAACAACTATTGAGAGTTTTTGACGAATTATTGACCGTCTTTGACAATTATTGACCGTCTTTGACAATTATTGACCATTTTTGACAATTTTTCAAAAATTTCAACATATTTGGCAATTATTGACCATTTTTTCAAAAATTTGATAATTTTTGACCATTTTTCAAAATTTTAACAATTATTGATCCTTTTGAACCATTTTTGGCAACTTTTGACGAATTTTGATTGGTTTTGACAATTATTGACCGTCTTTGACAATCATTGACCGTTTTTGACAATTTTTCAAAATTTTCAAACATTTTTCCAAATTATTGACAATTATTGACCATTTTTGACACTTTTTGACAATTTATGAAAATATTTGGAAAATATTAACCATTTTTTCAAAATTTTGACAGTTTTTGACAATATTTAAAAATTTTTGACAATTTTTAAAAAAATTTAACATATTTGGCAATTATTGACCTTTTTTCCAAATTTTGACAATTTTTGACCATTTTTCAAAATTTCAACAATTATTGATCCTTTTGGGCCATTTTTTGCCGAATTTTGATTAATTTTGACAATTATTGACCGTCTTTGGCAATTTTTGACCATTTTTGACAATTTTTCAAAAACTTTGACAATTATTGACCATTTTTGACAATTTTTGAAAATATTTGGCAAGTATTAACCATTTTTTCAAAATTTTGACAGTTTTTAATCATTTTTCCAAATTTTTGACAATTTTTGACCATATTTAAAAATTTTTGTCAAAACCAATCAAAATTCGTCAAAAATTGTCCAAAATGGTCCAAAAGGATCGATTGACCATTTTGACTGTTTTTCAAAATTAGTGACCATTTTTACAAATTTTTGACAATAATTGTCCATTTTTAACAGTTTTTAAAAATAATTGACAATTTTTAACCATTTTTGATAGTTTTTGACCATTTTTGACAATTTTTCGAAATTTTAGGACATTTTTGATAATTATTGACCATTTTTCCAAATGTTTGACCATTTTTGACTATATTTCAAAATTCTTGACAATAGACCGTTTAGAATTACAGTTAACTTCTATTAATTACTATATAAATCTATAGGTGGACAACGATCGCCGCTACCACAAGATGTCTTTCGTTAAAACGGTCTATTTTTCAAAAACTTTAACAATTTTTGATAATTATCAACTATTTTGACAACATTTAACAATAATTGTCCATTTTTGGCCATTTTTCAAAATGTTTGACAATTTTTCAAAATTTTTGACCATTTTTGATAGTTTTTTATAATTATTGACCATTTTTTCAAACTCATGACAATTTTTGACCATTTTTCAAAAATTTTAATAATGTTTGACAATTATTGACCATTTTTCCAAATTTTTGACAATTTTTGAAAATATTTGGCAATTATTAACCATTTTTTCAAAATTTTGACAGTTTTTGACAATTTTTGACGATTCTTCCAAATTCTTGACAATTTTCAAAAATTTTAACAATTATTGACCGTTTTTGACAATTTTTCTAAAATTTCAACATATTTGGCAATTATTGGCCATTTTTTCAGAATTTTGACTATTTTTGACAATTTTTCGAAAAATTTGACCATTTTTCAAAAATTTTGACAATTATTGACCATTTTCCCAAATTTTTGACAATTATTAACCATTTTTTCAAAATTTTGACAATTTTTCACACCTATAGGTGTGCGAGCTCAGTGCGGCAAGAGAGATTGCGCACAGTCGCTTGAATGAGTTATCGCGTGACGAACACTTTTTCGTAACATTACACGTTTCACGAGTTCACTAGCCTTCTCAAAAGTCCTATGTCGTGCAATAAGAAGCAAGCTTCCAAAAACTCCTATACTAAATGCCATCAAAATCGGCCCATCCGTTTAGGAGTTGTTCAGTATGAACCCGATTGCAGCGCCACCTACCGGGACTAATTGTGAATATAAACCATTCAGTTACTTACTCAAACTCACACATAAGATTTTATCAAAATCGGCCGATCCGTTCAGTATGAACCCCATTGCAACGCCACCTGCCGGGACCAATTGTGAATATAAGCCATTCTCGAATCCACTTGAACACACACAAAAAATTTCATCAAAATCGATCCAGCCGTTTAGGAGGAGTTCAGTGACATACACACGTACAGTAGAATTATACAGATACATTCAAACACAAACGGAACATAGGGATTTTAAGCTTTTGAACTAGTCGACCAACATCCAGCTTGAACAGATTAAAAACACGATTATTACAATCGTTTATTTGGACACCTATAACATATCGTACAATTCCCACCACTCCGTATTCTCAACTGTGGGCGGTCCTTAATTAGCATCAGACAGTCAGTAAACAGCAGTCGATAACCCATAACTTTGTTTCAATTTAAAGAATCCTACTGTATTTTGTTTTATTTACGAATTTATTTTTATTTTCAAAGCCGTTATTGCCAAAAGAAATCAAAACATATAATCTTAACTCGAAACATTAATTGTTAAAGTTAATTTAACAATTAATTTTCGATTTTAACAACATAAAACGTAAGCATATTGTTTCAATATGTAGCGACGTTTACTACCCCCATCTAATAATTATTCAATACTAAATCGCACTTCGCACACACCTCGCACATAACTAACAAATTTTGGAAGGAGAAGGGGCGGGGTTTCTTAAATTGGTTCTGAATCCAGCTGTCCAGATCAATACTTCATATTCATTGAAGGGAACTTATAGACATGTTTTGTTGGTGGACCCTATGTTCCGTTTGTGTTTGAATGTATCTGTATATACAAAGATTAACAAACCGAGAATATATCTACCCCTGAACAGAACATGAGCTACCCCACGCAAAAATTATATCTAATTAAATCATTCCGAAGTAACATTCCCGAACGTTAATTTTCACTCGACACGGAGTTGTTGCTACAGACTTTTAATGAGACTTTAATTGAACTTTTCAGACGAAAATTTGGGTCACATAGCAAGTGACGCTAAACGACAGCCGCTAAAACTTTCCCGACTAGCTCTATTGTCTCCTTAGAATAACTATTAAATACTCGTAAAGACATTATTTAAATTTATTGGAGAATTAATTGAGGATCTAAAAGTTTGACAAAATTAAATAACATTTATAAGCCTCTCTTATTTGATTATACAGAAATCGAGCAAGTTCCATTGTTTTTGTTTGTGGAAAAATCTTCATAGTTTTGAGAAAGTCTTCCTTTGTAGGGTATGTGGGGAAAGGGGACACAAGCCAAGGGAGATATAATGTAGGAGGGGAAGGAAGGGAGTAGATGAAGACGATGGAGAAGAGGAGGGAAAAATGGGAGGGGCCCTCTGGACCCCTCAGAGGGGACGAGTCTGGTCAAATAGGAGGAAGGGGAGAGCAGAGCGTGGGAAGAAGGAATGTAGGGGATTGATGGAGGTTGATACAGTTAAATTTAGGGAAATGCAGGATAGCGCACGATATATTAGATGAAGTGATTTTTTGGAGAAAAGTCGATGTGGTGTGTGGATCTGAGGGAAATGCTGGATATGAGGAAAAGCAGGGATGGATTATGGACGATCTAGGAAAGGCAGAAATAAGAGTGGTGGGAGATGGACTGAGGGCGGATGAAGTGAGGAAGGGGAACGGATGGGTGGTAGTGCAAATGGTGGTGTACAGAGTGTATATAAGCCCAAATGTCAGCCTGGAAGAATATAAGAGAAGCATGACAGGATTGGAGGACTATCTGAGGGTGTCAAATGGGAAAAGGAGGATGGTGACAGCGGAAGAATACTGTATGGGGATACCTGATGGGTAAATTGATGGAGGAAATAATAAAAGATATGATTGAGGAGGAAGTTGGTAGGAATAGGGGTTCTATGGTAAAGCAGCACGGATTTGCGAAGGGGAAATCATGCATTTCGGCGCTGGGCAGGGTAAAAGGGCTAGGAAGGGCAGCTGGAGGGAGAAGAAATTGGACCTACTGGTGTTCTTCGACGTCGAGAACGCGTTCAACAGTGTCAGCGAACGGGCGGTGTTAAGCGCTTTGCTAAGGCTTGGAGTAGCGTAGGGGTTGGTTAACCCAGTAACGGACTACCTGACGAGGCGTGTGATAGTAGACTCTAGAGGAAGGAGGTATGAGACGGAGGCTGGAGTGCCCCAGACCTTGGTTCTGGGATCGACGCTCTGGAAGTGTGTTTGATGAGGTTTGTGGGATAGTGTGTGAAGAGGAATGTGGGATAGTATGTGAAGAGGGATCCGAGATTACGGCGTATGCGGACGATGTGTGTCTGGTATGTACGGCAAAGGGAGAGGTAGAGAGGATGTGGAGGAAAATTGTGGAGAAGATAGAGCAGTGTGGACTGAAATTGGCGGAAGATAAGACGGTGGAGTTGCTAGTGAGGGGACGGAGCAAGACGAGGGAAGTGGGGTGAAGGTAAGGAGAATTCGTATGGAGGAGTTTGTGAAATGCCTAGGGGTGTGGTTGGATAGACAATTATCCTTCAGAATACACATGTTAAAGGCGGCACAGAATGGGAAAGTAAGGGCAGCATGGCTGGGGGGATTGATGTAATGTAAAAGGGTCGGGAGAGTGGAAGAGGAGGGTAATTGGTAGGACGGTAGAGCGGAGTATGCTGTACGGTGTGGAGTGAAAGAGCGGGGGTAAATGCGAGGATTAGGCCTCTTCTGCGGGTGCAGAGAGGGATACTCTTAAGGGTGGTGCAGGACAGTTTCTGGACTGGCAGCAGCGGTGCTGGCAACGTCCTACCCATTAGACGTGATATCTAGAGCAAAGAACAAACACTGGAACAGAGAGGAAGTTCAGGAATGGATGGAGGAGGAAATGGAGAGATGAGGTCCCGCTAAAAGGAGGGATTAGGAGTAGGAGATATTGGATGGACCATAAATTCGGGGAGGTGAACTACTTCTTGACATAGGTGCTCACTGACATGGGTCGAGAGTAGGGAGATATCCACAAGATTGGGAAAAGAGAGACTGGAGTGTGCGAGGGGTGTGAAGTGGAGGATGATGCGGGGCATGTGTTTAAATGCTGGAACAACGAGGAAGTTCTGAAGAAGTTGGAAAGGAAACTAGGGGACGCGGTGTATTGGGAGAGCATGGTGGAGATAATGTTTAGTGAGTAGGAGGAATGGATGGAGGTAAGTGGCGTAGTGGAGAGCATGATTAGGACTTGATAAGGCATGAGGGGTAGGGGTGATAGGTAGGGAGAAGACGACGGTGTGAGCGGAGAGTGTGCGAGGGACCGCCGCCCGTCTCGAAGTATGCTGGGGTAGTGATTCCGAGGCGGGAGTAACGGTGAGTTTGAGGTTGGCTTGGTTGGTATGCGTTTCCTTGGGAATGAGTCCAACACTTTTTGGGTCCCCCTGTTCATTTGTAAACTTAAAACCTATATTTTTTTCACTTCATATTGCTATTATCGGAAAGATTTAGGAAAAATCCCTGTTGGAAAAATTAGGAAATTTGGATTTTTCACTTTTTTATATAATAAAGCAATTAGGCATTTTTTTTCTTAATTATCCTCATTTATTAGCTTCAAAAATTGCACAGGTCACGTCTTATCAAGGTCAAGTTTTGGATAACCCTTTCAATATTCTTAATGCTTTTGCAAACTTTTTCGGCTACTACCTCAATCCCGTTTATGGAAAACTTAAGCAATGTATGTACTCCTATTCGCATATACAATGTGTCAATGAAAAGGACGTATATGAGGCATTAAAAACTTTGGAACCAAAGATGACCAGAAAGTTTTCCAGCATTTCTATTCAAAGATTGTGCTGCTATCCTCGCACGGCCGCTATCTATGTTGTTTAATATTTGTCTAAAAACATCAATAATTCCAACTATCTGGAAGACATCGAAAGTTTGTCCAGTGTACAAGAAAGGAGATAAGGCTGATATATCAAATTATATACCAATTTCTATAATCTGAAACTTCTCAAAAGTATTTGAAATTTTATTAGAGCAAGCTATATTTCGACATGTTAGTAATGCAATTACAATTAATTTATCAGCACGTACTCATGTTACAATAACACAGCAAATATAGGATTCCATTGATAGTAGACTCCAAACGGATGTAATCAACACGAATTTTTCGAAAGCCTTTGATAAACTTGATCATGGTATTCTTTAAAAGCATTTGGTTTATCTGATTCGCTAATAGAGCTCTTTCATTCATACCTTCCGAATTGAATGCAGTTTGTTCACATTAATGGATTTAAGACTGCTGAATATATGGCGTTCCGCAAGGTTCTTACTTGGGACCCCTAGTTTAATATTTTTATAAATTATATTTCTGGTGTCATCAATATAGATTTTCTTTTATATGCAAATGACTTAAAACTTTATAGTTGTGTGAAATCTATGGAGGACTGTTAAAATATATCCGCGAATTTAAACGCAGTTGTTCAATGGTGTAAAAGCAACAATCTTCCACTTAATCCAGCCAAATGCAACGTCATGTCCTTTGGCCTTAAAACTAAAAAAAAGGAAGGATGGTTTTTCATTCTCCCCCCATTAAAAGGGGAGCGGGTCGCTATAGGCTTTCCGGAGCTTCTTCAGCCAAAATTGGAGGGAATAAGAATTGTTTGGTTCAGGAGATGGGAGTGGAGGGAACGGTGGTAGGTGTCTGAGAGATGTGTACTGACCCAGCATTTGCCTATTGTTACGAGAAATTTATTTTCACCATTATGGTGCTCCGCCACATTATAGACTTATAGTGAGAAATTTTTTATCTGACAATTTCCCCAATAGATGGATTGGTAGAGGTGGTCCTTATAACTGGCCTTCAAGGTCATGTGATTTTAATCCCGTCGATTATTATGTTTGGGGATTTTTAAAATCAAATGTTTACGATGAGGAAATAAACAGCAGGGAAAAACTTCTTGAACTGATTGAAGAAAATATTAATTTTGCATTGTACGCATTAAAAATTTACAACTTTAACAATGTGAACTCAAAATTTTACAAGATAAACCGTTTTGCCGAAAAAGCCAAGTAAATCAATGTATTCACTTTTTTCTGCTCTTTCCAAATACGATATTCATTTAAAAAAAAATCTGATATACAGGGTGTTGTTTTGGGGTCGGATTATTTTATTAATTTTTTTTAAAATCCGGAACTAGATTTTTTATATTTTAAATAGATTGATCGATTAGACACCTTAAAGTAAATACGTGTGCCAAATTTCAAGAAAATATACAATGTGGTAAGAAAGTTACGGACCAATAAAGAATTTGGCAAAATAGATCAAACATCCTGTATCTTGAATTTACTGTTTGGACCCTTACTTTGTGGAATCTACTCATATTAATGTTATAAATGAAACTGTTTCTAATTAATTCCACTATTTAATGAAAAAAAAAAATTAATACTTATATGGCATAGAACAAGAAAATAGATCGAAGTGATAGGATTTCTAGACTCTATTCGAGGTACACAAAAAAAACATCCCTAGTACATTTGGGCACTCAATTATATTATTTATAATCTTATACAGGGTGATTCATTGGGAAGGGAAAGTGACATACGATGATATGTCAATATCGAAATAATTATGAATATCCTTTAATAATTTTCATATTTTTTTAATTAAATAGTGGAATTAATTAGAAACAGTTAGTTTCATTTATACCATTTTTATCCTGTATCTTGGTTATCAAAATAGTAATACCCATCAAATATGGGGTTTTTGAGATCGCCTAGATCGCCCCGTATCTGCAGTTAACGTATGTCACTTTCCCAATGAATCACCCTGTATAAGATTATAAATAATATAATTGAGTGCCCAAATGTACTAGGGATGTTTTTTTTTGAGTACCTCGAATAGAGTCTAGAAATCCTATTCCTGTTCTATGCCATATAAGTATTAAGTCATATTTCCTTAAATAAATAATCATATTTTTTGTAGTTTATAATGAATGTATTTTGTTATTAAGTTTTATAATTGTTTTGAATATTCTCTTCTCTGTAATTGGGATTTTCCCGTAGAGAAGTGTATCTATTAAATAAATAAATAAGCTATATTACAATATTTTTCTTTAAATTGTAAGTTCCATTGTTTAAATAATTGTCATAAACAAATGCATTGTTCAATAATACATTTTTTATTTGCTAAAAAGCGTATTTGCTAATTAGCAATTTTTTTGTGGCTAAATATAAATATTACATAACCATTTTTTGAAGCTTGCTTCTTATTGCGCGACATAGGACTTTTGGGAAGACTAGGGAACTCGTAAAACGTGTAACCGTTACGAAAAAGCGTTCGTCACGCGATAACTCATTCAATCTCTCTTGCCGCACTGAGCTCGCACACCTATAGGTGTGAAAAATTGTTAAAAATGGTCAAAATTTGAAAAATGGTTAATAATTGCCAAATATGTTAAAATTTTTGGTCAAAAATTGTCAAATATTTGGAAAAATGATCAAAAATTGTCAAAAACTGTCAAAATTTTGAAAAAATGTCTAATAATTGACAAATATTTCAAAAAATTGTCAAAAATGGTCAATATAATGGTCAATAATTTTGAAAACTGTTTAAAATTTTTGAAAAAAAAATTTTGTTAAAATTTTGAAAAATGGTCAAAAATTTTCGAAATTTTGAAAAAATGGTCAATAATGGCCAAATATGTTAAAATTTTTGAAAAATTGTAAAAAATGGTCAATAATTGTCAAAGACGGTCAATAATTGTCAAAATTCGTCAAAAACTGTCAAAAATGGTCAATAATTGTTAAAATTTTGGAAAATTGTCAAAAAAATTTAAATATGGTCAAAATTGTCTAGAATTGGAAAAATCATCAAAAATTGTCAAAATTTTGAAAAAATGGTTAATAATTGCTAAATATTTTCAAATATTGACAAAAATTTGGAAAAATGGTCAATAATTGTCAAAATGGTCAAATTTTTGAAAAATTTGTCAAAATGGTCAAATTTTTGAAAAAATTGTCAAAAATGGTCAAAAATTGTCAAATTTTGAAAAAATGGTCAATAATAATAAAACATTGTCAAACTTTTGAAAAAATAGTCAATAATTGCCAATTATGTTAAAATTTTTGAAAAATGGTCAATAATTGTCAAAATTCGTCAAAAACTGTCAAAAATGGTCAAAATTTTTGAAAAAATGGTTGATAATTGTCAAAATTTGGGAAAATGGCCAATAATTGTCAAAATTTTTAAAAATGGTCAAATTTTTCGAAAAATTGTCAAAAATAGTCAAAATTCTGAAAAAATGGTCAATAATTGCCAAATATGTTAAAATTTTAGAAAAATTGTCAAAAATGGTCAATAATTGTTAAAATTTTTGAAAAATTGTCAAGAATTTGAAGAATCGTCAAAAATTGTCAAACACTGCCAAAATTTTGAAAACATGGTTAATAATTGCCAAATATAATTGCCAAATATTTTCAAAAATTGTCAAAAATTTGGAAAAATGGTCAATGATTGCCAAAAATTATTAAAATTTTTGAAAATTGTCAAAAATGGTCAATAATTGTAAGAACCTGTCAAAAATGCTCAAAAATTGTCAAAAATGGTTAATAATTGTCAAAGACGGTCAATACTTGTCAAAACCAATCAAAATTTGGCAAAAATTGCTTGCTTCTTATTACAAGACATAGGACTTTTGGGAAGACTAGGGAACTCGTAAAACGTGTAACCGTTACGAAAAAGCGTTCGTCACGCGATAACTCATTCAATCTCTCTTGCCGCACTGAGCTCGCACACCTATAGGTGTGAAAAATTGTTAAAAATGGTCAAATTTTGAAAAATGGTTAATAATTGCCAAATATGTTAAAATTTTTGAAAAATTGTCAAAAATTTTCAAATATGGTCAAAAATTGTCAAATATTTGGAAAAATGATCAAAAATTGTCAAAAACTGTCAAAATTTTGAAAAAATGTCTAATAATTGCCAAATATTTTCAAAAATTGTCAAAAATGGTCAATATAATGGTCAATAATTTTGAAAACTGTTTAAAATTTTTGAAAAAAAAATTTTTGTTAAAATTTTGAAAAATGGTCAAAAATTTTCGAAATTTTGAAAAAATGGTCAATAATGGCCAAATATGTTAAAATTTTTGAAAAATTGTAAAAAATGGTCAATAATTGTCAAAGACGGTCAATAATTGTCAAAATTCGTCAAAAACTGTCAAAAATGGTCAATAATTGTTAAAATTTTTGGAAAATTGTCAAAAAAATTTAAATATGGTCAAAAATTGTCTAGAATTGGAAAAATCATCAAAAATTGTCAAAATTTTGAAAAAATGGTTAATAATTGCTAAATATTTCAAATATTGACAAAAATTTTTAAAAATGGTCAAATTTTTCGAAAAATTGTCAAAAATAGTCAAAATCTGAAAAAATGGTCAATAATTGCCAAATATGTTAAAATTTAGAAAAATTGTCAAAAATGGTCAATAATTGTTAAATTTTTGAAAAATTGTCAAGAATTTGGAAGAATCGTCAAAAATTGTCAAACACTGCCAAAATTTTGAAAACATGGTTAATAATTGCCAAATATTTTCAAAAATTGTCAAAAATTTGGAAAAATGGTCAATGATTGCCAAAAATTATTAAAATTTTTGAAAAATTGTCAAAAATGGTCAATAATTGTAAGAACCTGTCAAAATGCTCAAAAATTGTCAAAAATGGTTAATAATTGTCAAAGACGGTCAATACTTGTCAAAACCAATCAAAATTTGGCAAAAATTGTCAAAAATGGTCCAAAAGGATCAATAATTGTTAAAATTTTGAAAAATGGTCAAAAATTGTCAACATTTTAAAAAAAGATCAATAAATGCCAAATGTTAAAATTTTTGAAAAATTGTCAAAAATGATCAATAATTGTCGAAGACGGTCAATAATTGTCAAAATTCGTCAAAAACTGTCAAAAATGGTCAAAACTGACAAAAATGGTCAATAATTGTTAAAATTTTTGAAAAATTGTAAAAAATTTTTAAATTTGGTCAAAAATTGTCAAGAATTTGGAAGAATCGTCAAAAATTGTCAAAAATTGTCAAAAACTGTCAAAATTTTGAAAAAATGGTTAATAATTGCAAAATATTTTCAAAAATTGTCAAAAATTGTCAAAAATTGTCAAAAATTTGGAAAAATGGTCAAAATTTTTGAAAACGGTCAAAAATTGTCGAAAGGTTTGAAAAAATGGTCAATAATTATAAAAAAACTATCAAAAATGGTCAATAATTGTTAAAAATTGTCAAAAATGGTCAATAATTGTAACAACCTGTCAAAAATTGTCAAAAATGGTTAATAATTGTTAAAATTTGGAAAAATGGTCTAAAATGGGCAAAATTTTTGAAAAATTGTCAAAAACTATCAATAATTGTCAAAATTCGTCAAAAACTGTCAAAAATAGTCAAAATTTTGAAAAATGGTGAAAAATTCACGAAAAACGGTCATTCTATTGTGCATAAGAAGCAAGCTTCTGTTGGCGGTCCGACGACCGCTCACCATTTTTTTGTAAATCATCATTATCTCTTATTATGGAAAAAAATTAAAATAACAAAGTTGCTGCTGTCATGTCTATAAAAATATTTTTAGGATTTTGCCAAAAGTCCCGGGTGTCATGATGTGTTAGTATATATTAGAATCGTTCAGCGTGAAGCATAATATTTTTTTTTTTGGTAACTATTCTCTGATATTTTAAACCTACCAATTTTTTTAAATAAGAATTATGCATTTGCGAGTAAAATATTTGATATTTTCTGTCGAAGAAGGTACTTGCTAGAATAATACGTTAAAGGAAACTCAAAAGATCATCAAAAATTTATTTCAAAATTCGCATTTAGAAATCTATTTTTTTGGACTATCACAAATAAGAGTTCAAATTTGTACTGTCCTCGTAGATAAACGTAAACTCGAACAATAAACAACGGTATAATTTTGTAATTGCAAAAGATAAAACCGGAAAAACAACTTTTTTGTTTTACCAAATTTATGTACGATTCCACCTTGAAAATTTCTTTTAACGACTGCCCTGACCTAAGCCAAGTAAAAACCATAGAAACACTTATTGCAGACATTTTATTTAACCAACTTATAACTTAAAAACTCTAATAAATTTCTCCAAAAAATTAAGGAAGTTCATGAATTCGGAGATTGTGTTTTAACTAATTATTGATTTTTTGACACCAAGTTTTTATAAATATATTATTATAAATTGAATGTTTGCAGTTTTAAACAACAAAAACAACTGAATTTACTGTTTGGACCCTTACTTTGTGGAATCCACTCATATTAATGTTATAAATTAAACTAACTGTTTATAATTAATTCCACTATTTAATTTAAAAAATGATGAGAGGATATATTGATAATTATTTCGATATTGACATATCATCGTCAGAATGACAGAAGATACATTTGATGGAATGCCTACCTAATATTTTGGCTAAACCAAAAATAGTGACCTATCTTGTGACTGACTTAATATACACGGTGTTTCAAAAAAAGGTGACCCCGTCTCTAGAATAGGAAGAAAACTGAAAAATAATTGGGTTTGCTTAGTAAAAAATTTTCGTAACGCCATCTATAATTCAAGATAAAGGGCGTTGAAGAAAAAAATGTATACACATTTTTTACGATTTTACTTCATAATTTTCAAATCAAAATATTTGGAAAACGGTAAACAGTATCGAGTTTTACCAAGAGTACCTTTTTGGTGTAAAATTGAATGATGTTTAAGTTCATTTGAAATTTTGATTAATAAATCTAACCTTGACACCCCACATTCAATCAAAATTATTAACATCTACAAACACTTTTTCATATTTAGTGCAATATGGCAATGTTGTTTGGTCATTATGTGATCCTGTCATCTATGTTATTCAGTTGTTTATAGGTTATGGAGGGTTGTCTCTGGTTATGGTACAGTGTAGACCTTCATTTTTCATGCAGTGTTATTTTTTAACAAATTTCAATTAAGTCTGTAAGAAGGTAAGTAACAAAATATTTTTTCTACAGTCGCGGGTAAAATGACTAATTGCTACATTCAAATGAAATCGTAAATTCGACAAATGCCGAGGATTGTTACTTTACGCTCTAGCGCAAAAAAGGAATCTTTTTCGCTCGCTTATATAATTAAACCACGCCCTCCGAATTAACTCAATTGTCAAGAGTTGTCTAAAATTGTCAAAAACTGTCAAAAATTGTCAAACATTTTCGAAAATGGTCAATTGTAAAAAAATTTAAAATTTTTTGAAAAATGTTCAAAAATTTTCAAAAATTGTCAAAATGGTCAATAATTGTCAAAATGGTTGATAATTATCAAAAACTTTAAAAAATTGTCAAACATTTTCAAAAATAATGGTCAAAAATGGTCAATTGTCAAAAACTATAAAAAATGGACAATTATTGTTAAAAACTGTAAAAATTTTGAAAAATAGTTAATAATTGTTGAAGTTTTTTAAATATGGCCAAATATGGGCAAAAATGGTCAGAGACTATCAAAAATGGTTAAAAATTGTAAATTATTTTTAAAAACTGTAAAAATGGACAATATTGTCAAAATTGGTCAATAATTGTCAAAAATGATCAATAATTGTCAAAAATGATCAATAATTGTCAAAAATGGTCGATAATTGTCAAAAACTTTAAAAAATGTTCAACCATTTTCAAAAATTGTCAAAAATTTTTAAAAATTGCCAAAAATTGTCAAAAATGGTCAAAAACTATCAAAAATGGTCAAAAATGGACAATTATCGTCAAAATTGATCAATAGTTGTCAAAAATTGTTAAAATTTTGAAAAATGGTCGATAATTGTCATAAACTATCAAAAATGGTCAATAATTTTAGAAACTGGTCGAAAATTTTGAAAATGGTCTAAAATTTTGAAAAATTGTCAATTATTTTCAAAAACTGTTAAAAATGGACAATTATTGTCAAAATTGGTCAATAATTGTTAAAATTATGAAAAATGGTCGATAATTGTCAAAAACTATCAAAAATGGTCAAAAATTTTGAAAAATTGTCAAAAATTTTGAAAAATGGCCAAAAATGAACAATTATTGTTAAAAGTTGTCAAAATAGTTGATAATTATCAAAAATTGTTAAAGTTTTTGAAAAATTGTCAAGAATTTTGAAATATAGTCAAAAATGGTTAAAAATTTGGAAAAATGGTCCATAATTGTCAACAATTGTCAAAAATGTTCAAAAACTATCAAGAATGGTTGAAAATTGTCAATTATTGTTAAAAACTGTTAAAAATGGTCAATTATTGTCAAAAACTGTCAAAAATGGTTAAAAATCCTCATTATTTTGAAAAATGATCAAAAATTTGGAAAAATGGTCACTAATTTGAAAAACAGTCTAAATGGTCAATAGATCCTTTTGGACCATTTTGGACAATTTTTGACGAATTTTGATTGGTTTTGACAAAAATTTTTAAATATGGTCAAAAATTGTCAAACATTTGGAAAAGTGATTAAAAACTGTAAAAATTTTGAAAAAATGGTTAATACTTGCCAAATATTTTCAAAAATTGTCAAAAATTTTGAAAAATGTTTAAAATGTTTAAAATTTTTGAAAAATTGTCAAAGACGGTCAATAATTGTCAAAACCAATCAAAATTCGGCAAAAATTGTCAAAAATGGTCCAAAAGGATCAATAATTGTTAAAATTTTGAAAAATGGTCAAAAATTGTGAAAATTTGAAAAAAAGGTCAATAATTGCCAAATATGTTAAAATTTTTGAAAAATTGTCAAAAATGGTCAATAATTGTCAAAGACGGTCAATAATTGTCAAAATTCGTCAAAAACAGTCAATAATTGTTAAAATTTTTGAAAAATTGTCAAGAATTTGGAAAAATCGTCAAAAATTGTCAAAAACTCAAAATTTTGAAAAATGGTTGATAATTGTCAAAAATTTGGGAAAATGGTCAATAATTGTCAAAATTTTGAAAAAATGGTCAATAATTGCCAAATATGTTAAAATTTTCGAAAAATTGTCAAAAACTGTCAAAAATGGTCAATAATTGTTAAAATTTTTGAAAAATTGTCAAGAATTTGGGAGAATCGTCAAAAATTGTCAAAAACTGCCAAAATTTTGAAAAAATGGTTAATAATTGCCAAATATTTTCAAAAATTGTCAAAAATTTGGAAAAATAGTCAATAATTGTCAAAAATTATTAAAATTTTTGAAAAATGGTCAAAAATTGTCAAAAGTTTGAAAAAATGGTCAATCATTATAAAAAACTATCAAAAATGGTCAATAATTGTCAGAACCTGTCAAAAATGCTCAAAAATTGTCAAAAATGGTTAATAATTGTTAAAATTTGGAAAAATGGTCTAAAATTTTGAAAAATTGTCAAAAATGATCAATAATTGTCAAAACTGTCAAAATTGGTCAATAATTGTCAAAACTGTCAAAATTGGTCAATAATTGTCAAAAATGGTCAATAATTGTCAAATTTTTGTAAAAATGGTCAATAATTATCTTATGGATAATCCTGGATATCCTGGATAAATATTTTCCATTCAAGATATAGGAAACCAAGGAAAGCTGTATCTGCTGATCTTAATAATTGCCAAATATTTTCAAAAATTTGGAAAAATGGTCAATAATTGTCAAAAATTCTCAAAATTTTTGAAAAAATGGTCAATAATTATAAAAAACTGTCAAAAATGGTCAATAATTATTAAAAATTGTCAAAAATGGTCAATAATTGTCAAAATTCATCAAAACTGTCAAAAATGGTCAATAATTGTTAAATATGGTCAAAAATTGTCAAGAATTTGGAAAAATCGTCAAAAACTGTCAAAATTTAGAAAAAATGGTTAATAATTGCCAAATATATTCAAAAATTGTCAAAAATTTTGAAAAATGGTCAATAATTGTCAAATTTTTGTAAAAATGGTCAATAATTGTAAATTTTTGTAAAAATGGTGAATAATTATCTTATGGATAATCCTGGATATCCTGGATAAATATTTTCCATTCAAGATATAGGAAACCAAGGAAAGCTGTATCTGCTGATCTTAATAATTGCCAAATATTTTCAAAAATTTGGAAAAATGGTCAAAAATTGTCAAAAATTCTCAAAATTTTGAAAAAATGGTCAATAATTATAAAAAAATGTCAAAAATGGTCAATAATTATTAAAAATTGTCAAAAATGGTCAATAATTGTCAAAATTCATCAAAAACTGTCAAAAATGGTCAATAATTGTTAAAATTTTTGAAAAATTATCAAAAAATTTTAAATATGGTCAAAAATTGTCAAGAATTTGGAAAAATCGTCAAAAACTGTCAAAATTTAGAAAAAATGGTTAATAATTGCCAAATATATTCAAAAATTGTCAAAAAATTGGAAAAATGGTCTATAATTATCTTACGGATAATCCTGGATATCCTGGATAAATATTTTCCATTCAAGAACAGTAAAACTGTGCAATGATATAGGAAACCAAGGAAAACTATATCTGCTGATCTTTAAAATTGTTACATAAGAAGACAGTTCAATAGTGGAGACTCCCTAGATTTATCTGTTCATTGACGACTTCATATTGTGGTTAATAAATGTTTGTTGTCAAGTAGATAATTTGCGTAATAATTTTTAACATAATTCAAATATTTGTGAAATTCCAGAACTTTTGTTTGTATTTCACTATTTGGAACGGAATTTACGAGTCGTGTGTTGTTTTGTACTAAAATCTGTTTTCTAGAAAATAATGAATTCAAACAGGACAAATCCCGGATTATTACGACTTTGATCTAACGGATTTTAAATGCTTCGTTACCCAAGCAAATACATTCGCATTTTGTAAATAGGTATGTAGTTGTGCATTTTGTTTGTTTCTATGCAGCTGTAAGCTGTAGTGGACCAGTAAGCTGCACAAATTTATACACCGCTAGCTCTATTCCATTAAATTTTAGTATTTTCTATATACGAGAACGATTTGGAAAGTTCCCGAACAAACTTAACTTGAATCGTTCTTCCTATAGACCGGATTTGATACTGAGTGATTTATTTTTACTTTCCAAGCTGTCCTCGTATTTTAGCTTAGGGTATATTGAAGTAAAAAAACTTACCGTTTTCGCGTGCAACTTTGATTTCTTCATGCTGGCTGCGCGTTATTTCACAGGACAGTACTGTTTCTACCATTGTTTCAGAGACCACCCTATAGATGTGGCTCTGGAAAAAAAAATAGAAGAAAATTATTTATAAAATAGTTGTCGGTTCTTATGAAAATTACGTGTCCCTTGTTAACATGGGTAAAATTTTTCAGTGCTATGTCGTTGGTACAGTTAGGGGAAGAAATTTGGTAGATACTGTTGGAAAATGAGAATAGGTATTGGAAAAAATGTGTGTTTTCCAGGCATTTTGAAGCAGATTATTTACCTATAAGAACACGGAAATGGGGGGGGGGTCACTGGCAGTCTAAATTTTGTTTTGCGTGTTACTCGATCCATTGCCTCATCCGCCATTTGGTCAAAATTTTGAAAAAATGGTTAATAATTGCCAAATGTGTTAAAATTTTTGGAAAATTGTCAAAATGTTTTAAATATGGTCAAAAATTGTCAAAAATTTGGAAAAATGATAAAAAACTGTCAAAATTTTGAAAAAATGGTTAATAATTACCAAATATTTTCAAAAATTGTCAAAAATGGTCAATAATTGTCAAAGACGGTCAATTATTGTCAAAACCAATCAAAATTCGGCAGAAAATGTCAAAAATGGTCCAAAAGGATCGATAATTGTTACAATTTTGAAAAATGGTCAAAAATTGTCAAAATTTTGAAAAAAAGGTCAATAATTGCCAAATATGTTAAAATTTTTGAAAAATTCTCAAAAATGGTCAATAATTGTCAAAATTCGTCAAAAACTGTCAATGATTGTTAAAATTTTTGAAAAATTGCCAAAAATTTTTAAATATGGTCAAAAAAAATCGCACTCGATTAAAAGATCGTATTTTTGAACCAACTTCGAAAATGTATTCATAGGCGTTAAATATTTGCATCTCCTTAATCACAAATGCTCAATTTAAAATCTACTGATCCTATTGCAAGATGCAAGTGTTCAGATAATATATTAGCCCAGTCTAATTAGTCGAATTCGTTCGGGGGGTCACTGGCAGTCTAAATTTTGTATTGCGTGGTACTCGATCCGTTGCGTCATCCGCCATTTTGAATTTTAGGGCCAATTTTTGTTTATTGAATAACTCGTTTATTGAATAACTCGTTTATTAACAATTTTACACGAAAAATGGTAATTACAAAAGTTTAGAATTAAATTTCCAACAATTTTGATTCTAATCAATTTTTTCCTATTTTTCCGATTTATTCCCCAAAAGAAGGGGTGAATTTTTTTATTAACAACTAGTTTATTTTCAATTTTACATGAAAAATTGTTATAAATAAAGTTGTTTAAAATTGAATTTTTTTAAATTTTTGGTCATCGATTTTTTCGTCGGATTGATATTTTTCGATTTATTCCCGAGAAGATGTGAGGGTAAAATCTTATCATTGCATTATTACCTTTATTTTCAATTTTACACGAAAAATTTTTAAAACGAAAGTTGTTTAAAATTGACTTTCCAACAATTTTGATTCTCATAAATATTTTCATAGGATCGATATTTTTCGATTTATTCCTCAAACGAGGGGGCGAATTTTTTTTTATTAACAACTCTTTATTTTCAATTTTACATGAAAAATTGTTATAAATAAAGTTGTTTAAACTTGAATTTTCTACAATTTTGGTTCTCATCAATTTTTTCGTCGGATTGATATTTATCGATTTATACCCGAGAAGAGGTGAGGGTAAAATCTTATCATTGCATTATCACGTTTAATTTCAATTTTACACGAAAAATTATTATATCCAAAGTTGGTTGAAATTAAATTTCCTACAATTCTGATTTTCATCAATTTATTCGTAGGATCGATATTTTCCGATTTATTCTGCAAAAGAGGGGGTGAATTTTTTTTATCAACAACCCGTTTATTTTCAATTTTACATGAAAAATTGTTATAAATAAAGTTGTTTAAAATTGAATTTCCAACAATTTTGATTCTCATAAATATTTTCCTAGGATCGATATTTTTCGATTAATTCCCCAAAAGAGGGGGTGATTTTTTTTTATTAACAACTAGTTTATTTTCAATTTTACATGAAAAATTGTTATAAATAAAGTTGTTTAAAATTGAATTTTTTTAAATTTTTGGTCATCGATTTTTTCGTCGGATTGATATTTTTCGATTTATTCCCGAGAAGATGTCAGGGTAAAATCTTATCATTGCATTATCACGTTTATTTTCAATTTTACACGAAAAATTATTACAACCAAAGTTGTTTGAAATTAAATTTCCTAAAGAGGGGGTGAATTTTTTTTTGATTAACAACTCGTTTGATTTCAATTTTACATGAAAAATTGTTATAAATAAAGTTGTTTAAAATTGAATTTTCTACAATTTTTGCTCATCGATTTTTTCGTCGGATTGATATTTTTAGATTTATTCCCGAGAAGATGTGAGGGTAAAATCTTATCATTGCATTATCTATCACGTTTACTTTCAATTTTACACGAAAAATTATTAAAACCAAAGTTGTTTGAAATTAAATTTTCTACAATTTTGATTGTCATCAATTTTTTCCTAGGATCGATATTTTTCGATTTATTCCCCAAAAGAGGGGGTGATTTTTTTTTATTAACAACTAGTTTGATTTCAATTTTACATGAAAAATTGTTATAAATAAAGTTGTTTAAACTTGAATTTTCTACAATTTTGGTTCTCATCAATTTTTTCGTCGGATTGATATTTATCGATTTATACCCGAGAAGAGGTGAGGGTAAAATCTTATCATTGCATTATCACGTTTAATTTCAATTTTACACGAAAAATTATTAAAACCAAAGTTGTTTGAAATTAAATTTCCTACAATTTTGATTCTCATAAATATTTTCCTAGGATCGATATTTTCCGATTTATTCCCCAAAAGAGGGGGTGAATTTTTTTTTATCAACAGCTCGTTTGATTTCAATTTTACATGAAAAATTGTTATAAATAAAGTTGTTTAAAATTGAATTTTCTACAATTTTTGCTCTTATCGATTTTTTCGTCGGATTGATATTTTTCGATTTATACCCGAGAAGAGGTGAGGGTAAAATCTTATCATTGCATTATCACGTTTATTTTCAATTTTACACGAAAAATTATTAAAACCAAAGTTGTTTGAAATTAAATTTCCTACAATTTTGATTCTCATCAATTTTTTCCTAGGATCGATATTTTCCGATTTATTCCCCAAAAGAGGGAGAGAATTTTTTTTTGATTAACAGCTCGTTTGATTTCAATTTTACATGAAAAATTGTTATAAATAAAGTTGTTTAAAATTGAATTTCCAACAATTTTGATTCTCATAAATGTTTTCCTAGGATCGATATTTTTCGATTTATTCCCCAAAAGAGGGGGTGAATTTTTTTTTTATTAACAACTCGTTTGATTTCAATTTTACATGAATAATTGTTATAAATAAAGTTGTTTAAAATTGAATTTTCTACAATTTTTGCTCATCGATTTTTTCGTCGGATTAATATTTTTCGATTTATTCTCGAGAAGAGGTGAGAGTAAAATCTTATCATTGCATTATCACGTTTAATTTCAATTTTACACGAAAAATTATTAAAACCAAAGTTGTTTGAAATTAAATTTCCTACAATTTTGATTCTCATAAATATTTTCCTAGGATCGATATTTTCCGATTTATTCCCCAAAAGAGGGGGTGAATTTTTTTTTATCAACAGCTCGTTTGATTTCAATTTTACATGAAAAATTGTTATAAATAAAGTTGTTTAAACTTGAATTTTCTACAATTTTGGTTCTCATCAATTTTTTCGTCGGATTGATATTTATCGATTTATACCCGAGAAGAGGTGAGGGTAAAATCTTATCATTGCATTATCACGTTTAATTTCAATTTTACACGAAAAATTATTAAAACCAAAGTTGTTTGAAATTAAATTTCCTACAATTTTGATTCTCATAAATATTTTCCTAGGATCGATATTTTCCGATTTATTCCCCAAAAGAGGGGGTGAATTTTTTTTTATCAACAGCTCGTTTGATTTCAATTTTACATGAAAAATTGTTATAAATAAAGTTGTTTAAAATTGAATTTTCTACAATTTTTGCTCTTATCGATTTTTTCGTCGGATTGATATTTTTCGATTTATACCCGAGAAGAGGTGAGGGTAAAATCTTATCATTGCATTATCACGTTTATTTTCAATTTTACACGAAAAATTATTAAAACCAAAGTTGTTTGAAATTAAATTTCCTACAATTTTGATTCTCATCAATTTTTTCCTAGGATCGATATTTTCCGATTTATTCCCCAAAAGAGGGAGAGAATTTTTTTTTGATTAACAGCTCGTTTGATTTCAATTTTACATGAAAAATTGTTATAAATAAAGTTGTTTAAAATTGAATTTCCAACAATTTTGATTCTCATAAATGTTTTCCTAGGATCGATATTTTTCGATTTATTCCCCAAAAGAGGGGGTGAATTTTTTTTTTATTAACAACTCGTTTGATTTCAATTTTACATGAATAATTGTTATAAATAAAGTTGTTTAAAATTGAATTTTCTACAATTTTTGCTCATCGATTTTTTCGTCGGATTAATATTTTTCGATTTATTCTCGAGAAGAGGTGAGAGTAAAATCTTATCATTGCATTATCACGTTTAATTTCAATTTTACACGAAAAATTATTAAAACCAAAGTTGTTTGAAATTAAATTTCCTACAATTTTGATTCTCATAAATATTTTCCTAGGATCGATATTTTCCGATTTATTCCCCAAAAGAGGGGGTGAATTTTTTTTTATCAACAGCTCGTTTGATTTCAATTTTACATGAAAAATTGTTATAAATAAAGTTGTTTAAAATTGAATTTTCTACAATTCTTGCTCATCGATTTTTTCGTCGGATTGATATTTTTCGATTTATTCCCGAGAAGAGGTGAGGGTAAAAACTTATCATTGCATTATCACGTTTATTTTCAATTTTTCACGAAAAATTATTTCAACCAAAGTTGTTTGAAATCAAATTTCCTACAATTTTGATTCTCATAAATATTTTTCTAGGATCGATATTTTCCGATTTATTCCCCAAAAGAGGGGGTGAATTTTTTTTTATCAACAGCTCGTTTGATTTCAATTTTACATGAAAAATTGTTATAAATAAAGTTGTTTAAAATTAAATTTTCTACAGTTTTTGCTCATCGATTTTTTCGTCGGATTGATATTTTTCGATTTATTCCCGAGAAGAGGTGAGGGTAAAATCTTATCATTGCATTATCACGTTTACTTTCAATTTTACACGAAAAATTATTAAAACCAAAGTTGTTTGAAATTAAATTTCCTACAATTTTGATTCTCATAAATATTTTCCTAGGATCGATATTTTCCGATTTATTCCCCAAAAGAGGGGGTGAATTTTTTTTTATCAACAGCTCGTTTGATTTCAATTTTACATGAAAAATTGTTATAAATAAAGTTGTTTAAAATTGAATTTTCTACAATTTTTGCTCATCGATTTTTTCGTCGGATTGATATTTTTCGATTTATTCCCGAGAAGAGGTGAGGGTAAAAACTTATCATTGCATTATCACGTTTATTTTCAATTTTTCACGAAAAATTATTTCAACCAAAGTTGTTTGAAATCAAATTTCCTACAATTTTGATTCTCATAAATATTTTTCTAGGATCGATATTTTCCGATTTATTCCCCAAAAGAGGGGGTGAATTTTTTTTTATCAACAGCTCGTTTGATTTCAATTTTACATGAAAAATTGTTATATATAAAGTTGTTTAAAATTAAATTTTCTACAGTTTTTGCTCATCGATTTTTTCGTCGGATTGATATTTTTCGATTTATTCCCGAGAAGAGGTGAGGGTAAAATCTTATCATTGCATTATCACGTTTACTTTCAATTTTACACGAAAAATTATTAAAACCAAAGTTGTTTGAAATTAAATTTTCTACAATTTTGATTGTCATCAATTTTTTCCTAGGTTCGATATTTTTCGATTTATTCCCCAAAAGAGGGGGTGATTTTTTTTTATTAACAACTAGTTTGATTTCAATTTTACATGAAAAATTGTTATAAATAAAGTTGTTTAAACTTGAATTTTCTACAATTTTTGCTCTTATCGATTTTTTCGTCGGAATGATATTTTTCGATTTATACCCGAGAAGAGGTGAGGGTAAAATCTTATCATTGCATTATCACGTTTATTTTCAATTTTACACGAAAAATTATTACAACCAAAGTTGTTTGAAATCAAATTTCCTACAATTTTGATTTTCATCAATTTTTTCCTAGCATCGATATTTTCCGATTTATTCCCCAAAAGAGGGGGTGAATTTTTTTTTATTAACTCGTTTGATTTCAATTTTACATGAAAAATTGTTATAAATAAAGTTGTTAAAATTGACTTTCCAACAATTTTGATTCTCATAAATATTTTCCTAGCATCGATATTTTCCGATTTATTCCCCAAAAGAAGGGGTGAATTTTTTTTTATTAACAACTCGTTTGATTTCAATTTTACATGAAAAATTGTTATAAATAAAGTTGTTTAAAATTGAATTTTCTACAATTTTTGCTCTTATCGATTTTTTCGTCGGACTGATATTTTTCGATTTATTTTAATTTTTTATTTAATTTTAGGTAAGTACATAAATAAAAAAGCTATTTCATAAAAATAAAATAAAAACAAGATGGCGGACATTTTTTTCATATTTGTCATAGTGGAATCGAATGGGACTTTTAATATGTTAATCTGGAGGATTTTTCCTACACATTAAAAAAAACAATAGCTCGTCTCTAATTTGTTCTATCCCAACATCCATTTTTCCTGGCCTATAAGTACTGATATTATCACTACCAAAAATGGAAATAAGAACCATTCGTGATGTGACATACCTTTCGTTGTCATGGAAATGAAAAAAACAGAAATTAATTAGCAGAGATTAATTGTTGTTACCGCATTGCTTAAAAAAATTAATTCTAATGTCGATTTTTTAAATTAATAGTTAATACCGCAAAAATCTATTGATGCGTATAAAAAACAATATATGACAAGTTCATCGAATGAATGGAAGAGCAAAAGGTAACAGATAGAAATGAACGAGTTGCGCTTGCTTATCTTCATAAAATGTCGGAGCAAACGTCGACTATGTGGGTTATACATTCGAAATTACAATGTTTGTTGAGGAAAAACAAAGGAATCCATATAAAATAAAATCATTTGTAAAAGTGCATGCATTCATGAAGACAATTAGTAAGAATGACGTATCCAAGAAGTTATAAATAATAAATTAAGAATTTAAATACCATTTTCTCAGATTTAAACAATCGAAATATTAATACTAACTGTTAATTTATTATTGTTCCGAAAAATGAACATACTACAAAAGGAAACAGACGTTTTATCTGATGCCAACATAAATTACGTCAAAGTTTAATTACAATATTTATTTTGTTGGACTCCACCTCGGAATTCACAGATATTTCCAAGTCGTATTATTTAAAAGTAATAATCATCCAATGACCTAATTTTTTTGTGGTTCCTCAATATCTGTCCTTCAATACTCATTACATAATTGAGATAAATGTATATAAAGCGATTTATTTAGCTTATATATGCTTACAAACAGGATGTCAATCTGAAGGTTTCTGGAATTCTGCGTTTTTTAGTAAATGTGACAACACCGCTTATATTGAATGTTTACGCTCGTTGACAGATGTTTGTTTTGATTTTGAACAAGAGATAGATATTGTATTGGCACGCCGTCCGCAAAATATTCTCTCAGAGAAGTGTGTTGTGGTTGAGGCGTTGACGCGCCTTGTCGGTGCTGTGCCGATGATGTTAGGTATGCGCGCTTACATTTAAATACACATAAGAAATAAAATCTGCTGATGATGATCAGTCGCTGTTCTAAAAAGCACACTCTATATAAATAAAGGAATCAATATAGAGAATTATTCCAAATTTCGGGCATTTCTTAAACGTCAATCAGAGAAACATGTTCTTGGATCTTGGTATTTATTATTATAGTTGTAGATAAAATATAGTATTCAACTGCGGCTCGTGCTGCAAAATCTACGTGAGTTATGATCTACGTAACCGCTCGTTAAATAATATACTATTATTTATTCGTTAAATTATATTTACAAAATGGTGAATCGTTTTGTAGTATGCAAAAAAAATGTATAAATAGTGTTGTTTCACGGATAAACAACAAGTTCTAAACAGTTCTGAAACTACCAGAGTCGTATCCTTAGTTATATAAATACTATTTACCCATTCTAATAAGAATATAAATCCATGAGGTACACCTACAGCGACTAGGAGTGAAAGTACTACTAGAGACACCAGGGGACTACCGGAGGATGACCAAGTACCTGGAAGAACTACAAGGCCAAGGTGTAAACTGGTACACCTTCATGAATCAATCAGAGAAGACCGTCATCTAAGGACTTTCACCGGAGGAAGACCTAGATGACATCAAGAGGCAAGTAGTACGAATCCAGAAGATCACACAGCTCCATTCCAGATACGGAGAGAAGAAGAAGCTCTCCATCTACATGGTAGACCACCACAAAGAAGACAACGAGAGGATGAAGAACATCCACTACGTCTTATCGGCGAAGATAAGGCAAGAAGCAGCCAGGCAGAACAACGGGCCCACCCAGTGCTACAACTGCCAGGGATTTCACCACGGCCAGTCCACCTTCCATATGAAGACGAGATGCGTGAGATGTGGAGTTCTGAAACTACCAGTGTCGTATCCTTAGATATATAAATACTATTTACCCATTATAATAAGAATATATATATCCATGAGGTACACCTACAGCGACTAGGAGTGAAAGTACTACTAGAGACACCAGGGGACTACCGGAGGATGACCAAGTACCTGGAAGAACTACAAGGCCAAGGTGTAAACTGGTACACCTTCATGAATCAATCAGAGAAGACCGTCATCAAATGACTTTCACCGGAGGAAGACCTAGATGACATCAAGAGGCAAGTAGTACGAATCTAGAAGATCACACAGCTCCATTCCAGGTACGGAGAGAAGAAGAAGCTCTCCACCACAGAGAAGACAAGATGAAGATGAAGAACATCCACTACGTCTTATCGGCGAAGATAAGGCAAGAAGCAGCCAGGAAGAACAACGGACCCACCCAGTGCTACAACTGCTAGGGATTTACTTTTACTTTTTTGAATTGTGGTCTTTGATACGCCCAATGATGCTCTAATGCTTCGTGGATCAGCTTACGTACAGCATCGATGTTTTACTGGGTGACTGCCATTGTTGGTGGACCTGTTCCTGGATCGTCGCTAAGATTAATCCGTCCACGTTTAGATTCTTCATACTAACGAGAAATGATGTAGTGCTTCACTGCCGAAAACAGAAATCAATTCGGCAAGGCATTCTTGTTGTCTTCGAAAATTGTAATTAAACTTTGGCGTTAAGTAAACAAAACATGACAGTTAATTTTGACTTTTGATATCTGTTTACAGGCGCCATCTATGTTGTTATAAGCAACACTTAAAAGACAACCCTCGTACAACCTTTTAAGTTGTTCACCTCGTTTTATGGGTACTTTAATGGCAAATTTACGTTCGATTTCTACTGTCATTGATTTGATTCATTGATGACGTTTGAGTCTTATGAGTCAAGATGGTTTTACTGTAAATGCTGCCTAATTTAACTATTTTTATTTTAAATATCGAATATTTTTCAAGCTAATTAAAAAAAGCCTATGGATTCGAAAGTAGATTATTAAAAACGAAATTACCTTTCAACCACACAAATTAACGTTAAACAAATGAATATATCCTAGTTTTGCACGAATACACACATTTTTAAAACACCGTTCGTCATCACTTTTCTACGCGGAATAGACTCACCGAAACAATGTACCAATGAAATTCGAATGCTTGTTAAACAAATTATATCGTATCAGCTAATATGTTCGATAATTGATTGGATCGTACTCGGAATAGTAGTTTTAATCAACAAGCTTTAAGTGTTTTTAAAAAATTCAAAACAAATTTTTTATTTTTTTATTCAACAGTGCCATCTATCTATGGCAGTTGAAAACTGAATTGGTACATCTACGCTGTTTACGATGATTATTTAAGATTAGCTTCATCTTTAGCACAGTCATTTTAGTCAGTTCATCTCGGAATAAAAGATAATAAGCTGGAAACTCGTATAATCCTTAATTTTTTCATTCTAAAGGTTCTCTAAAAAGTCTCATAAAATCTCGTATCTGCGTTCTAAGGTCAAAAAAAACAGTTTTTGCAAATATCCCTTTTCCTGCGGGTTTAATAATATAATATATTATGGATGTTGTAGAAAATAAAATTCTTTACAACTTTTATTTCAAAAATTTTTTTATACACGAAACTGTTTTTGAGATAGAGGGCGGAGAACGCACAGTTGTTTACAGCATAATGCAAGATCGACCGTTCATTAAAATATATAGAATTATAAATACATAATTAGCATTTTTCATTAATGATTTCATTGTATTTAATAATTAGTCATTAATATAATATTTTTGTTTAATAATACTCACCTATTCGTAGAATAGAAAAATCATTGAGTGAATTACTTTAATTATAATCCAATCAATTCTATTTGCATTTCAAGTTAAAATAAATTAAGTAAACTAATTTTTATTATGTTTTTGGTTTCGAAATTTGTACATTTATCAAGTTTAAATTCAAATTTCGGGTTATTTTATAAAAACTTTAATAACAAGAACATGTTTCAATTTTCTTCTTCTTTCGTCTTCCGGTAACTCGAAAATTTCCAATTCTTGATTATCATTCTCATCATTAGGGATCTTCCAGTATTTCGGGGTCAAAAGTACTGTTTTTGACGAATTTTGACAATTATTGACCGTCTCTGACAATTATTGACCATTTTTGACAATTTTTCAAAAATTTTAACATATTTGGCAATTATTGACCATTTTTTCAAAATTTTGACAATTTTTGACCATATTTCAAAAATGTTGACAATTATTGACCATTTTTCCAAATTTTTGACAAGTTTTGAAAATATTTGTCAATTATTAACCATTTTTTCTAAATTTTGACAGTTTTTGACAATTTTTGACCATTTTTCCAAATTCTTGACAATTTTTGACCATATTTAAAGATTTTTACAATTTTTTCAAAAATTTTTACAATTTTTCAAAAATTTTAACAATTATTGACGAATTTTTACAATTTTTCAAAAATTTTAACAATTATTGACGAATTTTGACAATTATTGACCTTCTTTGACAATTATTGACCATTTTTCAAAAATTTTGACAATTTTTGACAATTATTGACCATATTTCCAAATTTTTGACAATTTTTGAAAATATTTGGCAATTATTAACCATTTTTTCTAAATTTTGACAGTTTTTGACGATTTTTCCAAATTCTTGACAATTTTTGACCATATTTAAAAATTTTTACAATTTTTCAAAAATTTTAACAATTATTGACGAATTTTGACAATTTTTGACCTTCTTTGACAATTATTGACCATTTTTCAAAAATTTTGACAATTTTTGACAATTATTGACCATTTTTCTTAATTTTTGACAATTTTTGAAAATATTTGGCAATTTTTAACCATTTTTTCTAAATTTTGACAGTTTTTGACAGTTTTTGACGATTTTTCCAAATTCTTGACAATTTTTGACCATATTTAAAAAGTTTTGACAATTTTTCAAAAATTTTAACAATTATTGACCATTTTTGACAGTTTTTGACAAATTTTGATAATTATTGACCTTCTTTCACAATTATTGACAATTTTTCAAAAATTTTAACATATTTGGCAAACATTGACCATTTTTTTTAAATCTTGACAATTTTTTCAAATTTTAATAATTATTGACCATTTTTGACTATTATTGACCAATTTTGACAGTTTTGCCAATTATTGATCACTTTTGACAATTTTTCAATAATTTTGATAATCTTTGACAATTATTGACCATTTTTTCAAAATTTTTGACAATTTATGACCATTTTTTCAAATTTTAACAATTATTGACCATTTTTCCAAATTTTAACAATTATTGAACATTTTTGACAATTTTTGAGCATATTTGACCGTCTCTGACAATTATTGACCATTTTTGACAATTTTTCAAAAATTTTAACATATTTGGCAATTATTGACCATTTTTTCAAAATTTTGACAATTTTTGACCATATTTCAAAAATGTTGACAATTATTGACCATTTTTCCAAATTTTTGACAATTTTTGACAATATTTGGCAATTATTAACCATTTTTTCTAAATTTTGACAGTTTTTGACAATTTTTGACCATTTTTCCAAATTCTTGACAATTTTTGACCATATTTAAAGATTTTTACAATTTTTTCAAAAATTTTTACAATTTTTCAAAAATTTTAACAATTATTGACGAATTTTTACAATTTTTCAAAAATTTTAACAATTATTGACGAATTTTGACAATTATTGACCTTCTTTGACAATTATTGACCATTTTTCAAAAATTTTGACAATTTTTGACAATTATTGACCATATTTCCAAATTTTTGACAGTTTTTGAAAATATTTGGCAATTATTAACCATTTTTTCTAAGTTTTGACAGTTTTTGACGATTTTTCCAAATTCTTGACAATTTTTGACCATATTTAAAAATTTTTACAATTTTTCAAAAATTTTAACAATTATTGACGAATTTTGACAATTTTTGACCTTCTTTGACATTTATTGACCATTTTTCAAAAATTTTGACAATTTTTGACAATTATTGACCATTTTTCTTAATTTTTGACAATTTTTGAAAATATTTGGCAATTTTTAACCATTTTTTCTAAATTTTGACAGTTTTTGACGATTTTTCCAAATTCTTGACAATTTTTGACCATATTTAAAAAGTTTTGACAATTTTTCAAAAATTTTAACAAATATTGACCATTTTTGACAGTTTTTGACGAATTTTGACAATTATTGACCTTCTTTGACAATTATTGACAATTTTTCAAAAATTTTAACATATTTGGCAAATATTGACCATTTTTTTTAAATCTTGACAATTTTTTCAAATTTTAATAATTATTGACCATTTTTGACTATTATTGACCAATTTTGACAGTTTTGCCAATTATTGATCACTTTTGACAATTTTTCAATAATTTTAACAATTATTGACCATTTTTGAGCATTTTTGACAGGTTCTGACAATTATTGACCATTTTTAATAATTTTTCAAAAATTTTGACAATTTTCAATAATTGACAATTTTTGACCATTTTTGACAATTATTGACCATTTTTCCAAATTTTTGACAATTTTTGAAAATATTTGGCAATTATTAACCATTTTTTAAAAATTTTGACAATTTTTGACGATTTTTCCAAATTCTTGATTATTTTTGACCATATTTAAAAATTTTTGACAATTATTCTAAAATTTTAACAATTATTGACCATTTTTGACGAATTTTGAAAATTATTGACCGTCTTTGACAATTATTGACAATTTTTCAAAAATTTTAACATATTTGGCAATTATTGACTATTTTTTCAAAATTTTGACAATTTTTGACGATTTTTAAAAATTTCAACAATTATTGATCCTTTTGGACCATTTTTGACGAAATTTGATTGGTTTTGACAATTATTGACCATCTAAGAGATCTGAAATACGAAACTCCCATGATGTCTAGGTCAATAAGAGAGATATATCCTTTATCCTGTTAGGAGGAAATCCTCTAGATGCGTTTAAATAACTACTTAAGGTGTCACTAAATTATTCCTAACAGGTTACGATTGTAGCTGGGCTAAATCCGAAAAGGCTTCGAAAGAGCACTCTTGAAAGCACCAGCACAAGAATGGATGCTTATGGACCAGTCCAAGCCTCACAAGGTCAAGGTCGGTCTTCTTCTACTTATTAACCCTTAGCATCAGGTGAAAAGGTCAAAGGTTAATCTAATAAGTAGCTGAATTGAAATTGACTTAATAGGTTAAAGGCCTCTTGAGAATTTATGAGAGATTAGTACATAGTCAGAAAATGTGAACCTAGCGGAATAAAGTTTTGGCAATGATGTTTAATTATTACTAATTATTTCTGAAGTAGTAAATGGTAATAGAGCAATATACAGATACATTCAAACGCATACGGAACATAGGGATTTAATGTATTATCCGATCTAAATAGTCCACCAACAAAACATTTCTATAAGTTCACTCAAATGAATATCAAGTATTGATCTGGACAGCTGGATTCAGAACCAATGTAAGAAACCCCGCCCAGTCTCCTTCCAAAATTTGTTAGTTATGTGCGAGTTGTGTGATTTAGTATTGAATAATTATTTGATGAGGGTAGTAAACGTCGCTACATGTTGAAACAATATGCTTACGTTTTATGTTGTTAAAATCGAAAATTAATTGTTAAATTCTCTTTAACATTTAATGTTTCGAGTTGAGATAATATGTTTTTATTTCTTTTGGCCATAACGGCTTTTAAAATAAAAATAAATTCGTAAATAAAACAATATAGGATTCTTTAAATTGAAACAAAGCAACGCTCTCATCTACCTAGAAAAACTGTTTTTCTAGTCAAATTTTTTAAAATTATTAGTTTAAGCGGTTACCAATCAATTTGTACGTCCGGCTTTTTACGCATACTGTGAACACACCTTAAGTGAACCTACGTTAAGCGACATCTACACGTTCGCCGAAAAAAATTTCAGTGAAATTTGACTTCAAACAACTACATGTGTATTGAAATTGTCGTACATTCCTCGTATATTTTTCTCCCAGACTCAAATTGTGTAGCAAATATTTTTTTATTCATCCTCAGACGGTTTTAAATGGTAATCCTTTCACTAATAGAAGACAATAACAATTCTGAAAATACGAATTTACATATTTAATTTATTTATTTAACGTGAAACGTACTTGACGAGTCGTTTAATATGTTTTGCTTCGGTAAATGTTTTTTTTTCCGACTGTCATGACTTTGTCTCTAGTGCAACTTCGTCCATCCCAACGGAGTTGGGAAAAAAGGTCGAAACTGTAAAATTTTGTTTTAATTGAGAAATTTCTTCGCCTTTCGCTGAACCCACGTGATTCTCATTTATTTTTTTTAATGGAAAAAGGGTTCGTGGGACAGTTTGTTAGAAAAATATCCTTGTGGACTTGATACTTTTTAAAATAAACTAATGGAAAAGGCACAGTTACTAATGAACGTTTTTTCTAAAAAAAAATTAAAGTTCAGTTTTTTACTAAAAGCTCTCCAAATAGCATTTTTTTATTGAATTTTTAGTTTAAAACTCATTGATTTATATTAAAAATGATCTCCCTGGATAATAACGAAGTTTCTACTTAAAGGGTCTGAAACAATATTTATCGTTAGATGCTCAGTGAATAATGAATGAGTTTTATATTGAAAATGCAGAAGAAAACATAAACAATAGAGTTTTCTATTAAGAATAATAGAGATCATTGATTACTGACGAATTTTCCACTTGAAAAATCGAAAACTCAGGAAATAAAAATTTTCTAATATAGAATTTTGGTTTGTGATTAGATGTAGAGATGTCGCCGATATCGCACTCTTAACATTTCCTTTACTAATGCTAATGTATTGGTGTGGTATCAACGTAGTCTCTAGTCCAGGATTATGCTCTCAGAGCTTCTGGACGAATAGCATCTACCTTGTCCTGATGATGCGCAATACGCCGAAACCGGTCGACAAGTGATGTTATTCCTTCTAATCGCAAACCAGAATGGTTGGTTCTATCTTAACAGATATACCAACCCCGTTTGCTTTAGAAGTGTAATTCAATGTCTGTCGGGGCATATAGCCCGAGAAGTAGTTGTTGCTTCTTAGTGGACGGTCTGCTCTTTGGAAATTAATTTTTCTAATTTTGTAAAGCGTTTAATAGTATTGAACTATTATTTTTTGACATTTTCTAATGAATTATTAGTTGAAATCTCACTGAATAAAGATTTATATTAAAAAATTTAAAACTCAGTGGTCTCAATTTTTTGTCTATTACTTTCTCATATATTTTCATAGCCGTGCTAAGTAGGGTTATTCCTCTGTAATTGCTGCAATTGTGCTTGTCTCCCGTTTTATAAATTGGTACGATCAGTGCCGTTTTTCAATTATCAGGTATTTGTTCTTCATCCCATGCCGTCTTGATTATTTCGAGTAGATAACTCATTCCTTTTTGTCCATCTCTGTTGTAAGTTTGTCATACTCTGGAGATTTACCGTATAACTTCTGTTAGGTCTTCCATATTTATACCTTCACCTTTTTCTTTATCTATCAGGGTATCGTTAGTTATTTTTTCTTTTTCTGTTTGTTGTTGTCCATCTAGTAGGTCTTGAAAGTATTCTCTCTATCTATTCATTATTTCCGTTAGAAATTCTCCATTTTTATCTTTAATACTTGTCGCGTCCGGTTTTTTGTTCTTGTCGTAAGGATTTCATTGTTTTGTAAAATAGTTTTTGGTTCGTTTTGCTGTCACTCTCCATTTTTTCTCCAAATGCTATCCATGCTTCCTTTTTAGCCTGTCATAATAGTTCTTTCACTGTTTTTCTTTCCCTTTTGTATAATTCATAATTTTTGTGCATCTGTTACTCGAGTACTTTCTCCACATCTTCTTTTCAAGTTTTATTTGGTTTTTTATTTCTTCTGTCCACCAAGCGGTCTCTTTCTTATAGTTGTTCTTTTTACTAGTTCCACATATTTCTTTAGCTGTTTCTAATATTGTATTTTCGAAGTAGTTCCACCTTGCCTCCCGACTGTGATTTTGTTGAGGTTTTGACAGCAATCCAAACTTCAGTGTTAGTAATTCAGTGAATTTTTTTGCTGTTAACTTATTTGATAGTTTATAATAGGCCTTTATTGATTCATATTCCAATCTTGTGCTTCGTTTATATTCCTCCAGGTTATTTGTATGCTCTTTTATTTTCGTTACTTATAGGTAGTGGTCGCTACCAATTTCTGGTCCCCTTCTTACTTTTGTGTCTATTATTTCCTGTCTATTACATTTTTCTACCAGAATGTAATCAATTATTGATTTTTCATTTCTGCTTTTGCATTCCCGCGTGTATTTGTGGATCTCCTTGTGTTCAAAGAACGTATTTGTTATCATTAGTGCAGTAATCTAGCATTCTTTCTCCATTATTATTTCTTCTCTCCTCTCCATGTGTACCTAGTATACTATTATATATTAAATCTTGTTTCCCAACTCTAATGTTAAAGTTTCCTAATACAAATATCTTTCCTTTCGCTTCTTCTGTTATTTCTGTCAGTTCCTCCCAGAATTTATTTTTAATTTCAGCTACTTCATCCTCGTTTGGCCCATATATCACAATAACTGTTTTTATGTTTTTATTTTGATCTTTGAGCTCTACTGTCATTATTCGTTCTGTCCATCCTTTCCATTGGGTAATTTGTTTTGCTGTTCTTTTATGCTACTCCCTTTGCTTTTCTAAGACTCCACTGTGCAATAAAACATGTCCGTTTTCTCTTAGCATCATCCATTCTCCTTTCTTTTTTGTTTCAGTTACCGCCAATATTTCAAGTCCTGTCTTTTCAAATTCATCTTCCAGCTCTTTTTTTTTCCTGATAAACTTCTAACATTCCACTTTCCTATTTTCCATATTGCTGTCGTTTTATCATTATTTGCCAATTTTTCAGTTTTATTAATTTTTTGTCTATTTTCACCACTTTCTTGTCCTTTTCCGTCGCTCTTGTCGTTATCGTTGGGGTTTTCCTGCTTAGTTTTTTGAATGAGTTAAATCCAGGATTTCATTATTATAATTCCATTTCCACTCTTGATTGTTGATAATTATTTTGTTGTATACTATTTTAACAGAATTTCCCTTCTCTCTTTCTTCCTGTCCTCTTCTTCTGATTAACATCTCCTTTTCCATTTCCTTTACTGTCTTATCTTCGTTGATGTATATTCTGCCTGTTGCTTTTTTCAACTTATGCTTGCTTTTCATAACATTTTCTTTATCTGCATAATTCTCAAATTCTGCTAAAAACGTTTTTCCCCCCAGTTTTCGTGCTCTTTTTATTTGCGTTTGGATGCCAATTTCATTGCACAACACATTTCCTATTTCTTTCTTGATTTCTTCTGAATCATTGGTATCTATTTTTATTCCTGTAACTATTATATTATTCCTTTTTTTTTCTTTCTCCAACCATTCAATTTTTTTTCCACTGTTTTAACGTTTTCTTTTATTTCTTTATTTTCTTTTACTAATTTCGCATTCTCCTGGTTTAACATTTTATTTTCTTCCCTAATTTTTTTTTATTTCCTCTTTGATCTCAGTTTGTTCCTGATTACTTTTCTGCTGTTCTGATTTCATGTCTCTGATCATTTCTATCAATAAATCTAGTTGTTCCTCAGACTTTTTGTATACCTTTTGTGGTGATCTTTTCCCACTGCTAGTAAATTTTTTTTCCTCCCTGCTTCTTTTTCTTCTGCCCTCGCTGACGTCTCTTATCAATATCATCAGTTTATCACTTACTTTTAATTTTTATAATGTTGTTTTTGTCCGTGTTTTCTTTGTTTTTATTGCTTTTAACTCACGTTTCACTAAATGTATAACTTTATTTTCACCGTGTATCGGTTGTTTGCAAATAATTTTCTCTGTATCGCTCGATTTTCGGGTTAGATTCAGGAAAACGATTATTCTCGTCTTTTCAACTTATCACAGCCATGCCACACCAAAAGAAATCAATACATATTATCTTAACTCGAAACATTAATTGTTAAAGAGAATTTAACAATTAATTTTCGATATTAACAACATAAAATGTAAGCATATTGTTTCAATATGTAGCGACGTTTACTACCCCCATCAAATAATAATTCAATTCTAAATCGCAGTTAGCACACACCTTGCACATAACTAACAAATTTTGGAAGGAGAAGGAGAAGCGAGAACGACCTTTAACAAGGCAAAATGAACAAAACTCAAAGAGGACTGGGGATTATACCAAGCCAACCTCAAAGAGTTCAAAAAAGTCTGCAGACAAAAACATAGAGCAGTCTGGAGAGCCTACTGTGAGGCAGTCGAAGACTTCTCACAAGTTTCTAGGCTACAAAAGGCACTCTCAAACGACCACCATAAGAGTATCGGCATCCTGACGAGGGAAATTCGCAACAAAGCCGCCAACCTCCAAGAAAGCGCTGAGATTCTTATGGAAACTCACTTCCCAGGATCTGTCTTTCCTGGATCGACGAACTGGGCGGAAGTACCAACAACACCCTCACAATACGACTGGCAGTGGGGAATGGATATCCTTATGCCGCACCTGGTTGGATATTCAGAGCCTCTTTAGCTCTGAGGTATATTCCTAGAAAGTGGAGAGAAGTACGAGTGGTATTTATACCCAAACAAGGAAGGATGGACTACACCTTACCAAAAGCATTCCGACCTATTAGCCTCACATCGTTATTTTTAAAAACAATGGAGTGGCTATGTGAGAGGTATATAAGAGATGATGTGCTAGTTCACAACCCACTTCATCTAAATCAGCATGCATATACTCCACTGATTCGGCCCTTCACCAAGTGGTTGGCAGAATCGAAAGATCATTGGACAATAAAGAATCCACCCTGGGTATATTCATAGATATTGAGGGAGCGTTTGATAAAAGAACCTTCCCAACAATTACCCAGCAACTTAACTCCAGGAATGTACCCCTGGTAGTGGAGGAATGGATACTCAAAATGCTCTCTAGTAGATCAATAAGTATCAATGTAGAAGACATCATAGTGAGAGGACTGGTCAGCGTTACACCCATGCTCAATCCCTAAAGAGATGGGATGGAATCAAAGGATGCAGTCTTGCCAGGATCACCTTGGGCGACTCTGGGAAGCTGGAGCCGAAGAAATATTTGGCGATGACCAGGAAAAACCTACGCTTAACAGTAGGATTTCTGACTAGCCACTGTCCACTAAGGAAACACCTCCATACTATGGGGCTAGTGGACACACCTCTATGCAGAATGTGTGAACAAGAAGATGAAACTGTCAGGCATGTCCTATGTGAGTGCCCGGAGTTATCGTCAATAAGAGAGTGAGTGTTCGGTGAGTCTTGGCCTACACCTGCCGATATAAAGAAGATGTCTCCTAGTGACCTGTCCACCTTCCTGAAAAGAACAGGATGGACGATGACCTAGGAGGACAACTCCTCGGGAGGATGTACAATGGGTCACATTTGGCCTAAGTGCTGTTGGCCAAAACTCACCCTCCCCGCTCTACAGATACAGAAGTGTTTTCTAGAAGTGAATAATAACAGACTTTCTACTCTACAGTTCATCGATAAGAGTTCTCTATTAAAAATATGAAGGTTTTGCGAAAAATAGTTATTATTTAAGAAAAAATCAACGTTTTCGCTAGTGATAATGTTGAAGTCAAAAGCTCAACGTATAATAAAAGATTGTTCTTTTTAAGACCTTTCCAGGTTTCAGTTACTTAGTATTACAGTTTCAAAATCCGATACGACTATCTCGAGAAAATTTTCAACTGGATAACGAAACAGGCGCCTTGTCGGTGGCATTGACTTATCAAAAAAAATTAAACATTGGCATTTTATTTCTTTTATCAAAACCGGATCACACTGGTAAATATTGATTTGGAAACGTAAATAAATTATTGATAATATTATTTTACCAAGTACATATATTATGTTTCGCTTTGGGGTACTGTAATTTTTAATTGTACCGGGTGGACCAATAACCCGGCTGGTACTATCCATTTTATAATTATTAATATTTAGGAGAAACCGATTCCTTAGTAGAAGTGGCCAAGAGAAATCTCTGGAAATAACTTTCAAGTGTCTAGCTTATTTTATGAAAAAATATTTAAAACTCAATTTTTTTAATACGCCTGCTAGAAGGTGTTAAATTAGTAAACTAGAAAGAAGACTAAATTTCGCACAAATTTGTTACAGTACATTTTCTTCTATTTTTTTCAAATAAAGGTTTGGGGAGCATGGGAAATTTTTTTATGGATCAATACCTATAACTTTGCTATAGGCCGATTTTAATGAAACTAGTCTCATTCGAAAGTGAGTAGATGAACCAATTATATCTACTAGATTAGATTATATTGCAAGGGGGTCGATTGGCCCGGTTGGCCTTACCACAGTTCGACCTAAAAGATATTTTGTGTATACCCTACATCTATATTTTAGTTAAAAAAATCTAGACTTCTAAGAAAGCCTATTATCCGTTTTGAAGCTAGATCTGTGACCTTCATTAGACTCTAAGTAGACCTTTTCCAGGTATTTAAGGCGTTAGCGGACAATTAACCTGCAATTGACTAAAATTTTAATTAACAAAAATGTGCTATAAATCATAAGAATATATTGCATTAAATTGAATGGCATCAGAAAAAAATTTTTTTTCTACAGTCGCGCGTAAAATGACTAATTAATATATTGAAATGAAATCGTAATGTCGACAAATGCCGAGAATTGTTACTTTACGCTCTAGCGCAAAAAAGTAATCTTTTTCGCTCGCTTATTTAATCAAACCACGCCTTCCGAATTAACTCAATTGGTGAATAATTAACAATTTATCAGATTAAAAATTGCCAAAAATTTTGAAATATGGTCAAAAATGGTCAATAATTGTCAAAAATTGTCAATTATTGTCAAAAACTGTTCAAAATGGACAATTTTTGTCAAAAACTCAAAAATGGTCAATTATTGTCAAAAACTGTTCAAAATGGACAATTTTTGTCAAAAACTGTTCAAAATGGACAATTTTTTTCAAAAATGCTCAATAATTGTCAAAAATAGTCGATAATTGTCAAAAATTTTTGAAAAATGGTCAACACTTTTCAAATATTGTCAAAAACTGTCAAAAATGGACAATTATTGTCGAAATTGGTCAATAATTGTGAAAAATTTTTAAAATTTTGAAAAATGGTCGATAATTGTCAAAAACTATAAAAAATGGTCAAAATTTTTGAAAAATTATAAAATTTTTTGAAAAATTGTCAAATATGGCCAATAATTGTCAAAAACTATCGAAAATGGCTTGTTAAAAATTGTCAAAATTTTGAAAAATAGTTGATAATTGTCAAAAATTTGTAAAATGGTCCATAATTGTCAACAATTCTCGATAATTATCTAAAATGGTCAATAATTCTGAAAAATGTCCTAAAATTTCGAAAAATTGTCAAAAATGGTCAAAAACTATCAAAAATGGTTAAAAATTGTCAATTATTTTTAAAAACTGTCAAAAATGGACAATTATTGTCAAAATTGGTAAATAATTGTTAAAATTTTGAAAAATAGTCGATAATTGTCAAAAACTATCAAAGATGGTCAATAATTTTGAAAAATTGTCAAAAATGTCCAATAATTGTCAAAAACTATCAAAAATGGTCAAAAATGTACAATTATTGTTAAAATTTGTCAAAATTTTGGAAAATAATTGATAATTGTCAAATATTGTTAAAGTTTCTAAAAAAATTGTCCAAAATTTTGAAATATGGTCAAAAATGGTCATCTTATGCTAATATTTCCGCTTGAAATATTGTTGGGAATGTTTCGCAGGGCTATTGATATCGTTCGTTTTCGAACCATCAGTATAGAAAGTGAGGGCCTCTCCCTTAATTGAAGCGATTTCGTTCTGTGTTAACTCACGCTCGTTGATAACAACGTCTAACGTTAGATCGTCGCATTTAAAAGATTTAGCCTGTAGGATTTTTCAGAGCGATCCTCCCCACATGTAGCTGTAGTGGAGGAAGGTCTAGGATTACCTCTAAGTCTGCGCTGGGGCACGATCTCATTGCACCCGTGATTCCCATGCAGGAATCAGACATTGTACTTTTTCCAGTTTTTTTTTCACCAATCCAGTGTAATAATTGGTCTGAAAACCATTAAAAATGACCAGTAGATCATGTTCGCTTTCAGAACCTAAAGAGCCTGCGTCACGTCCAGAGAGGTGTGCATTCCGCGTGAGTTTCCTGTCAAGGATGACTTCTAGGTATTTAACCTCTTCTGAAAAAAAGAGGGTTATTCTATTCATGTTCGCAGCTGAACTTCCTCCTGTTAGTGACTGAAATAAGTGTACTTTTATTGGGATTAGCTGATAGCCCTTTCTTCGTACACCAAGTGGTTATGAGGTTCAAGGCACATGCATGCAATCGGCAATAATACCTTCCTGTTTGCTTCTAACCACTATAACAAAACCTAACCTAACCCAGAGCATGAAATCGTTCTCTTTGAAGCTTCGCTAAATTGTCGTCAACTACTATAGTGACCACAGTAGAGGTGATGAGATTCCTCTTTGAGGACAGCCTGCTAAATCTATAAGATCGTCTCTTATATTTTTGGTGATATCAACCAGTTCTATTGACTTATCCAATAGAGGATTTAGAATCCATCTACGCCCATGATCAGCTTCAGATTGTAAGTCTGGAAAGAATGTTAATAGTCTCTCCTGCAAATTATGCAAGCTCTGTATCATGCAAGGAATGTGGACTCTTACCAAAAGCGATTGGTCTGTTGCATTATCTTCAACAGTTTTCTGAACACACGAAAAAAACTCAAATATATTGTTTTACAGAGAGGTTGACCATAAATGAAGTTTTGCATGAAATGCTTTGACTTTATCTTTAGCCTTTCGCCAGCGACGACGATGGGGTGTGGCAACCCCAAGGGGGTCAACCCTTAAAGGGGTCGCGTGTTCAGGAAGAAGTTTTGACAATTATTGATCATTTTTGACAATTTTTCAAAAATTTAGACCATTTTTCAAAATTTTGACCGTTTTTGACAATTTTTAACAATTATTGACCATTTTTGACAGTTTTTTTATAATTATTGACCATTTTTTCAGAATTTTGACAATTTTTGACCATTTTTCAAAAATCTTGACAATTTTCAACAATTATTGACCAATTTTCAAAATTTTTACAATTATTGACCATTTTTGACATATTCTGAGAATTATTGACCATTTTTGACAACTTTCAAAAACTTTCAAAAATAATGACAATTATTGTACATTTTTCAAAATATTTAACAACTTTTGATCATTTTTCAAAATTTTAACAATTATTGACTATTTTTGACCATTTTTGACAGATTCTGACAATTATTGATCATTTTTCAAAAATTTTGACAATTTTTAACAATTATTGATCATTTTTGACAGTTTCTGACAATTATTGACCATTTTTGACAACTTTCAAAAACTTTCAAAAATAATGACAATTATTGTACATTTTTCAAAATATTTAACAATTTTTGATCATTTTTCAAAATTTTATCAATTATTGAATATTTTTGACCATTTTTGACAGATTCTGACAATTATTGACCATTTCTGGAAATTTTTCAAAAATTTTGACAATTTTTAACAATTATTGATCATTTTTAACAGTCTTTTATAATTATTGACCATTTTTTCAAAATTTAGACAATTTTTGACCATTTTTCAAAATTCTCACAATTATTGACCATTTTTGACAATTTTTCAAAAAATTTGACAATTATTGACCTTTTTTTTATATTTAACAATTTTTGACCATCTTTCAAAATTTTAACAATTTTTGACGATTTTTGATTGGTTTTGACAATTATTGACGGGAGTAAGACGACTTCAAATACAACCAGACAAAGAAGTAGGACTTGTAGAAGGGAGTAAGACGACTTCAAGGACGTAATAGTATATGGAATAAACAAGGTACGATACATTTTTTCACTAGACGAGCCAGACGATCATATTAATCCAGCTGTTATTCTAATAGAAGATATAATTGTTTTAATTATTTTGATTGGGTTACGTAATCGATTATTTTGAGTTATTAATTAATTTTCGTTTCATATTCGATAAACGTCACGAAATTCATATTCATTTGGATATTTGCTGAATAATAAAAAATAAGTTGTGTCTCAACTGGGGGGGCATCCATCAATTACGTGAACTCAGAATAGGGGGGCAGGGGCCCAATGATATCTCACCAAATCTCATTTAAACCGAGGGGGGGGATAATCGAAAATCTCACGTTAACATCAAAAAATATAAAATATTACAGATATTAAAAAAAAATAACAGATATTAAAAAATAAATCTCATGGCTAATAATATCATTTAGTACGAGAGTATTTATTTAATTTAAATAGTAGGTAGTAGGTATAGTATACCTGAACAATTTATTATTTTCCCGAATGATGAAAATAAATTAAAATTAACATAATTTTAGCGCCAATTTCACGTAAGGGGAGGGGGGTCCAGGCAAATCTCACTAAATCTCACCAAAGGGGGGGAAGGAGTCTAAACTGACCGAAAAAGAACTCACGTAATTAATGGATGCCCCCTTGTTACAAATTCATTTGAATTTTGGGGCATAAGGTGAATTCTGTTTGTAGTATTATTTGATTGGTTAACTTATTGATATCACATTTATTTTAATTGCGCGTTTTCTTTTATATTTAATAATAAAAAAGGTGAGCGGTCGTTGGACCGCCGACTGAAGCTCTCTTATGTACAATAGAATGACCATTTTTGACCATTTTTCGAAAATTTGGACCATTTTTTAAAAAAAGTTGACCATTTTAAAAAAAATTTGGCGATTTTTGACAATTATTGACCATTGCTTCAAAATTTTGGACCATTTTTTCAAATTTTAACAATTATTGACCATTTTTGACAATTATTAATCATTTTTAACAATTTCTCAAAAATTTTGACCATTTTTCCAAATTTTAACAATTATTGACCATTTTTGACAATTATTGACCATTTTTGACAATTTTTCAAAAATTTTGACAATTTTTGATCATTTTTGACAGTTTCTGACAATTATTGACCATTTTTGACAATTTTTCGAAAATTTTGACAATTTTCAACAATTATTGACCATTTTTGACAGTTTTTTATAATTATTGACTATTTTTTCAAAATTTTAACAATTTTTGACCATTTTTCAAAGTTTTAACAATTGTTGAGTGTTGACCATTTTTGACAGTTTCTGACAATTATTTACCATTTTTGGCAACTTTCAAAAATTTTGACAGTTATTGACTATTTTTGACCATTTTTTAAAATATTCAACAATTTTTGACAGATTCTGACATTTTTCAAAAATTTTGACCATTTTTCAAAAATTACAACAATTATTGACCATTTTCGACAGTTTTTTATTATAATTATTGACCGTTTTTTCAAAATTTTGACAATTTTTGACAGGTTCTGACAATTATTGACCATTTTTGACAATGTTTCAAAAATTTTGACAATTTTTAACAATTATTGACCATTTTTGACAGTCTTAAAATTATTGACCATTTTTTTCAAAATTTTGACAATTTTTGACCATTTTTCAAAGTTTTAACAATTATTGACCATTTTTGACAATTTTTCAAAAAATTTAACAATCATTGAAAGTAAATTAGGTAAAATAAAAAGTGCGATCTTATTGCTATTTGATCTTGATTATTCTAGTAGTGATGAAGAAGTAGTAGTTGTTCCTTCATGGATGACCTACAGTCACATGATAAAAATGAGGTAACAGCTGATGAAGAAGTGGAAGAAGAGTCGGAAGTAGAGGTGAATTCCAATGAAGATGAGAATGAAAACAATGGAGGTAACAAGAGTGGCGAATCTTTTGAAAGTATGAAACTGAAGGGTTCGTTCTCATTGACATTAAAAGACTTTGAAGATAGTATTAGAACATTTGATGAAAGAGACAATCCAGTTCGAAAACGGATTGAAGATTTCAAAGAAATTTGGAAAAATGGTTAATAATTGTCATAAACTGACAAAAATGGTCAACATTTGTAAAATTTTTGAAAAATTGGTCAAAAATTTTGAAAAATGGTTAAAATTTTTAAAAAATTGTAAAAAATGGTCAATAATTGTCAAAACAAATCAAAAATTGTCTAAAATGGTCAATAATTGTTAAAATTTTGAAGAATGGTCAAAAATTGTCAAAATTTTGAAAAAAATGGTCAATAATTATAAAAGACTTTTAAAAATGGTCAATAATTGTTGAAAATTGTCAAAATTTTTGAAAAATTGTCAATAATTGTCAGAATCTGTCAAAAATGGTCAAAAATAGTCAATAATTGTTAAAATTTTGAAAAATGATCAAATATTGTTAAATATTTTGAAAAATGTACAATAATTCTCATTCTTTTTGAAAGTTGTCAAAAATGGTTAATAATTGTTAAAATTTTGAAAAATGGTCAAAAATTGTTAAAATTTTGAAAAAATGGTCAATAATCATAAAAAACTGTCAAAAATGGTCAATAATTGTTAAAAATTGTCAAAATTTTTAAAAAATTGTCAAAAATGGTCAAAATTTGGAAAAATGGTTTAAAATGGTCTAAATTTTTGAAAAATTGTCAAAAATGATCAATAATTGTCAAAACTGTCAAAATTGATCAATAATTGTCAAAACTGTCAAAATTGATCAATAATTGTCAAAAATGGTCAATAATTATAAAAAAAACTGTCAAAAATGGTTATTAATTTTTGAAAAATGGTCAAAATTTTTGAAAAATGGCCAAAATTTTTGAAAAATGGTCAAAAATTGTCAAAATTTTGAAAAAATGGTCAATAATTATAAAAAAACTGTCAAAATGGTCAATAATTGTTAAAAATTGTCAAAATTTTTAAAAAATTGTCAAAAATGGTCAAAATTTGGAAAAATGGTTTAAAATGGTCTAAATTTTTGAAAAATTGTCAAAAATGATCAATAATTGTCAAAACTGTCAAAATTGATCAATAATTGTCAAAACTGTCAAAATTGATCAATAATTGTCAAAAATGGTCAATAATTATAAAAAAAACTGTCAAAAATGGTTATTAATTTTTGAAAAATGGTAAACATTTTTGAAAAATTGTCAAAAATGATCAATAATTGCCAAAATTGGTCAATAATTGTTAAAATTTGAAAAAATAGTCAAAAGTTGTCAAAAATTTTGAAAAAATGGTCAATAATTGTCCAAAATTGTCAAAATTTTGAAAAAATGGTAAATAATTGTAAAATTTATGAAAAATGGTCAAAAACTGTCAAAAATTGTTAAATATTTTAAGAAATGGTCAAAAATAGTCAATAATTGTTAAAATTTCGAAAAAATAGTGAATAATTATAAAAAACTGAATAATTATTAATTTGTCTATTGTCATTGAAATTATTGGCCATATCGTAATTGCGATATCTTATTACCTTTGGCTCTTTCCTTACAACATATTCGCCTTTATTATTTAAGTAATACTTCGAAACGAACTGTGCAAACGTGACATCTTCCAATGATTGTGCCCAACCTCGCATTCTATTGTGCATAAGAAGCAAGCTTCTGTCGGCGTTCCGACGACCGCTCACCTTTTTTTCTCAGTAAATTGAAAGATTTTGGATATACAAACGTAACAATTTGAAGATGGGAGTTTTAAGGCATGAGAAATCTTAATATGATATCCGTTTCGGTAAAAAACACTTTTTGGTGGGTGGAAAAAGACATTATTGCGATTTCCGGCCAAAGTTGAGTTTCTAGGAAAAAAAGTTGATCATAAAAGTTGTAGATCTTGGAAAAATCTACAACTTTTCATCAGTAACTTTTTCACATAACCTCAAAATTAGCTCGAAAAACGCAAAAAACTGCATTTTTCGTTTTTTATTTTTAGTTTCGTCAAAAATTGTTCGATTTCGATGAAAATTTGGGAAAAGGTGGCTTTGATAGTCACAAACTATGGAAAAAAAATTCAAATCAATATATTGGAAGTTTTTCGAGTTATAACGTTTTTTCGGTAAAGAACACTTTTTGTGGGGTGGAAAAATACATTATTGCGATTTCCGGCCAAAGCTGAGTTTCTAGGAAAAAAAGTTGAATATAAAAATTGTAGATCTTGGAAAAATCTACAACTTTTTCATTCGTGACTTTTTTACATAACCTCAAAATTAGCTCGAAAAACGTAAAAAACTGCATTTTTCTTTTTTATTTTTTATTTCGTCAAAAATTTTTCGATTTCGATGAAAATTTTGTCAAAGGTGGCTTTGATAGTCACAAACTATGTAAAAACATTTCAAATAAAAATACTGGAAATTTTTCGAATTTTGACATTTTTTCGGTAAAAAACATTTTTTTGGGGGGTAAAAAAACACATTATTGCGATTTCCGGCGAAAGTTAGAATCCTAGAGAAAAAAAATTGAATATAAAAGTTGTAGATCTTGGAAAAATCTACAACTTTTTCATCAGTAACTTTTTCACATAACCTCAAAATTAGCTCGAAAAACGCAAAAAACTGCATTTTTCGTTTTTTATTTTTAGTTTCGTCAAAAATTGTTCGATTTCGATGAAAATTTGGGAAAAGGTGGCTTTGATAGTCACAAACTATGGAAAAAAATTCAAATCAATATATCGGAAGTTTTTCGAGTTATGCCGTTTTTTCGGTAAAGAACACTTTTTGGGGGGTGGAAAAATACATTATTGCGATTTCCGGCCAAAGTTGAGTTTCTAGAAAAAATGTTGATCATAAAAGTTGTAGATCTTGGAATAATCTACAACTTTTTCATCAGTAACTTTTTCACATAACCTCAAAATTAGCTCGAAAAACGCAAAAAACTGCATTTTTCGTTTTTTATTTTTAGTTTCGTCAAAAATTATTCGATTTCGATGAAAATTTGGGAAAAGGTGGCTTTGATGGTCACAAACTATGGAAAAAAATTTCAAATTAATGTATTGGAAGTTTTTCGATATATAATATCAAGACTTCAGAGATGGTGAAATTGTTGTTTTTCAGAAGGAAGAGCAGAATTTTTGTTGAAGATAACAATAGACGAAGAAGCTGATAGAAGAATAGAGGAAAAACTTATAAAGGAATATTATCCAGAGAAGATTATGGAAGCTGATGTTAAAATGCAGATCCTATTGAAGTATGAAGAGCCAATATACCAAAGTCCAAGAAGGTGAGCTGTACCAGAAAAAGAATAGTTCTATTTACGTTTTACTTAACATTACATTTAGAACATTTGATAAGAATCGCCTTACGACTTTGGGTTTCGTTTCCAGGGATGCAAAAAAGATAGACGGAGATTCACCTCGGGGAATATAATTTACCTAGACAAACGAAAATAAACAAACATATTGTTGCGAGGTCACTAACTTAAAGCCAGCCCTGTCTCTCGACTATCAATTTTGGCGAATTCGCCCCCCCCTGTTCGAGATCACGTATAGGACGAGCGCGGAAACTACTAGAATTTTCGAGAGTTGATCAAGACTATATATACGCGGGTTTTTGAGTTAGTTCAGAATTAGTGAAACGGACAGTAAAGAGTTAGTTCACAGACAGTTTACATAAGTTCTTGGTAATCGGACAGTGAATAAAATAGTGAAGATAAATAGTGTAATATTCAAGTGGTAAAAATAAATTAGAACTATTATACCGAGTGTAAATAAATTAGTAGACATTAAGTAAAACGTGTATATAAATTCAGTTTAATACAGTATGTGCTTCTTTAAATAAATAAATAGTAATTAGCCATAGCAGTGTGTATAATTTTATCCCACAAGTAAAAACTATTTAAATAAATAACAAAAACATTACAATAATATATTTGAATAGAATATTTGAGGCAGTTCAAAATTATTCTGAAAATTCAAGTTTTAATGTCAATTAATATTAATTTACGACGTGCTCAAATCTAATAACTTTTCGTTCCATACATTTGGGGGCATTTCTCCGACTACAATCGCCATTTACTATAATCAAAAATTATTAATTTATGTGTTTTACTTCACCAAAAACCTAGAGAAAAAAATTCTACTGTTCTCTATGAAAAAAATTGATTGTTGAATAAATATTGCTTATCTACTCAAGATAATAAAAAAAATATAATCATTCTATAGGTTGTTGACTCTTTATGAGTATATAATTAAACCTCTCTCACACACACATATAGAACTTAATAAAATAGAATTCAAAATAAAAATATCGAAACGTCCAAACACGTGCACACAATGTCAAGCGTCAAGTTATTTCGAACACTTCAAGCCTACAGGGTGATCCACTTTAATCGCTCCCTAATAGCTATTCACTTTCTTCCTTTCGAAAAATGAAGACTTGGGAAACGAAAAATATTGAGACAAAATTTGATGGTAGATTTACAGCACAGGTGGCACAAACAAAATCTTCAGTTTCACTCTGTTGATCTTGGTTGTACAAAATTCCTAGATCCCTGGGTAGATCGTAATTGCGAACATACCAAGGTGCGTTTACTATTCCCGTCAGCAACTTGTTTTGAAACCTTTGTATACCGGTTTTATTACCTGAGTATATAATAAGCGTTTATTTTGGGTAGAGACGTGAGATTTGCTCCCGAGTAACCTATACATGTTTCTATAACTGAATTCAAGTTTTCTTTTTTTCACTTTGACATGTTCTTCATTATTATTCTGGAAACAGGAAAGATCTGACAACAATGTAAATACCACCATAATATCGGCAAGATCCTTGCACACCAAAATCTATAAAAATCCGTTTAAGAGATAATTGAGTCGTTCCATACTTAAAACTCACTCTGTATATTGGTCGTTAGTGATTTTTACGCCTTTTCCTTTCATGTAAACACCGTCGGTTACATTTAGAAAGATTCGAATTACCTTGAAACGGACTAAATATGTCGTTCAGTGATATTTGACTAGCCCTTGAGTTTAAAATCCAGATACTTTACAACTCGTGGATATTTACATAAAAATCAATCGATTTCGAAATATACTTTATTTATTTAAATAGTTTAAAGATTCCATCAATCGGAGAAAAAAACAAATTTTTCATCTGACGGTAAATGTAATTTGTTTGTGTACTTAATGGCAGGTATTTTTTTTGAAGGTCGAAAAATACATATCGAGAATAGATAATGTTTTTGTTGTTATACAAAAACAAGTTCTGGTTATGAAAAATTGAGATTCAAATTATCACAATTCCTTAGTCTTATGTGTACACCAACCAATGAACTATAAATACGGATGGAACAGGCACTTTGCGTATGAATTGATGTTAGGAGGAGACAGACGAGAAGGATAGCGCTAGTCAGGGTAGGGATGTGAGATTAATGGAAAAGAATCGATTAAATAAAAATCGATTTTTCTTTATTCAAAATTAATCGATTTGTTAATAAATCGATTTTTTTTGTATTATTTTAAAAAGTGCATGCTTTTCATATTGTAAGAGATTCATTCATTATCAATGTATCAGATTGAAAATCGAATAAAATTATATGAAAATTGTCAAAAATTTTGAAATATGGTCAATAATTGTCAAAAATTTTCAAAATTGGTCAATAATTGTCAAAAACTATAAAAAATGGTCAATAATTTTGAAAAATTGTCAAAAATGACCAATATTTGTCAAAAATGGTCAAAAACTGTAAAAAATGAACAATTATTGTTAAAAATTGTCAAAAATGGTCGATAATTGTCAAAAACTTTGAAAAATTTTTGAAAAATAGTCAAAAGTTGTCAAAAACTATCAAAAATGGTCAAAAACTGTCAAAATTGGTCGATAATTGTTAAAATTTTGAAAAATGGTCGATAATTGTCAAAAGCTATCAAAAATGGTAAAAAATTGTTAAAATTTTTGAAAAATAGTCAAAAATTCTGAGAAAATTTCCAAAAATTTTGAAAAATTATCAAAAATGGCCAATAATTGTCAAAAACTATCTAAAATGGTCAAAAATTGTCAAAAATGGACAATTATTGTTAAAAATTGTCAAAATTTTGAAAAATAGTTGATAATTGTCAAAAATTTTCAAAATTGATTAATAATTGTCAAAAACTATCAAAAATGGTCAAAAACTGTCAAAAATTGACAATTATTGTCAAAATTGGTCAATAATTATCAAAAATTGTTAAAATTTTGAAAAATGGTCGATAATTGTCAAAAACTATCAAAAATGGTCAATAATTGTCAAAAATGGTCAATAATTGTCAAAAACTATCAAAAATGGTCAAAAATTGACAATGATTGTCAAAATTGGTCAATAATTATCAAAAATTGTTAAAATTTTGAAAAATAGTCGATAATTGTCAAAAACTATCAAAAATGGTCAATAATTGTCAAAAATGGTCAATAATTGTCAAAAATGGACAATTATTGTTAAAAATTGTCAAAATTTTGAAAAATAGTTGATAATTGTCAAAAATTTTCAAAATTGATTAATAATTGTCAAAAACTATCAAAAATGGTCAAAAACTGTCAAAAATTGACAATTATTGTCAAAATTGGTCAATAATTATCAAAAATTGTTAAAATTTTGAAAAATGGTCGATAATTGTCAAAAACTATCAAAAATGGTCAATAATTGTCAAAAATGGTCAATAATTGTCAAAAACTATCAAAAATGGTCAAAAATTGACAATGATTGTCAAAATTGGTCAATAAATATCAAAAATTGTTAAAATCTTGAAAAATGGTTGATAAATGTCAAAAACTATCAAAACTGGTCAATAATTGTCAAAATTGGTCAATAATTGCCAAAAACTATCAAAAATGGTCAAAAATCGTCAAAAACTGTCAAAAATGGACAATTATTGTCAATAATTGTCAAAATTGGTCAATAATTGTCAAAAAGTTTAAAAATTGATCAATAATTGTTGTTATTATTTAACTTCAGAAGTAATATAAACCAGTAATTTTTCTTACATTGAGATAGTATTTTATTATATCATTAGAATATAACATTGACGTGAAAATTATTCCCAAAAGTCAAAAACTGTCAAATTATAACAAAGTTTTTAAACAAAACAAAACTAAAACTTAATAGATATTGCGATTGTCCGAGTTTAACCAGACTAGGTCCGCTACAAGCGCACTGCTAGTTTGACAAAAGTCTTTGAGGCGTTAACAATTGTCAAAAACTATCAAAAAAATTGAAAAATGGTCGAAGATTGGCAAAAACTATCAAAAATTGACAAAAACTGTCAAAAATGGACAATTATTTTAAAAAAAAATTTGAAAAATAGTTGATAATTGTCAAAAATTGTTGAAGTTTTTGAAAAATTGTCAAAAATTTGGAAAAATGGTCTGTAATTGTCAATAATTGTAAAAAATTTTGAAAAAATGGCCAAAAATTGTCAAAAATTTGGAAAAAAAAATGGTCAAAAATTATCAAAAATTGTTAAAAATTGTCAATTATTGTTAAAAACTGTTAAAAATGGACAATTATCGTCAAAAACTGTCAAAAATGGTTAAAAATTGTCATCATTTTGAAGGATAGTCAAAAATTTGGAAAAATGGTCACTAAATTTGAAAAACAGTCAAAATGGTCAATAATTGTTAAAATTTTTAAAATTGATCGATAATTGTCAAAAACTATCAAAAATGGTCAATAATTGTCGATGATTGTCAAAAACTTTGAAAAATTGTCAAAAATTGTCAAAAACTATCAAAAATTGTCAAAAACTGTTAAAAATGGACAATTATTGTCAAAATTGTTCAATAATTGTTAAAATTTTGAAAAATAGTCAATAAATAATACGAGCCGTTTCCGAAAATCGATTTAAACACGTAATTTATAAAATCGATTTACCAAAAATCGATTAATATTACTATATAAATCGATAACTAAAAATCGATTATAAGAAAATAATAATCGATTTATATAAAAATCGATTATTTTTTAACATCCCTAAGTCAGGGCAGAAAGCCTGTACTTAACATTAGAGAAAGTGTATTCATCGTGTTTGCTTTTAAATAATTTTGCTTCCGCTGAATTTTTTAATTAATAATAGTAGTTTTTGGTGATTATTATAAATATTTATAGACTTATAGCCTCTAAGATATTTTCATTTTGTTTTATATTTGTTTGAGAATGGTTGAATCTTGCAGTGCAGTGAATTGTACTAATAGTCGAACAAAAGGTATCAAAATGAAGTTTCACAGGTTAGTTTAATCGTTTAATTCATTTTGGAGTGGTGAAAAAATCCGTAGTTTTAGGATTCCTCAAAGATCCCAACTAGGTTCCACAAAAGTGATATGCATATAGGAAGAGCTCCACGACGCGAAGCATTTTTAAGACAATTATTTAAAAATTGTTTTAGTTTACAATAAACAACTTGTTTAAAAATTAACTTTAAGAATTTTTTTCCAACCGCAACAAATTCTTTGAAGTGTTCAGAATACACCAAAAATTTTTCATGTTTTTGAATTACCTAACAATTAATTAATTAATGTGACCTGTTTTCTTTTCACTAGGCGCACGCATATCCAAAATGACTCGCGGAGACCTATTTTCGGTGTTGAATGAAAATTATAAATAATAGAGATAGAGTTCCGGCAGTCGGAACTTTTTTTATTGGAAATTTCCTCCTTTTTAAGGATCTTTTTTTAAAATTCCTTAAATATTAATAGTTATTAACATGCTATCTTTTTTTCATCTCAATTTGTTAATAACAATTGCAATTGCAACACATACTTTCGATACATTTTTCTAGACGTCATTCCGAATCGAATAAGCCATATCGCTCATATTTTTAGGAGCTTTATCAAGAATTAGTATCACGTTTTTGAGCTTGTTAACTAGTGTACAAATTGATTTTTTTCAATATCTACATAACATTTTATCTTTAAGAAACTCACGTATTTTTCAATTGAACGAATTATACATTTTAAGAAAGATCATTTTACATAAAAACAAATATATAGGGTGATCCTTTAAAAAAATCAAAGATATTTACATTTTAAAAAAAAGTATATGTGAGACTACATTATTTTTATGGCATCCCTCGCTGTACGAGAAAAATTTTGACTAATTGCTGTCCTGGTTCTAAATATTTACAAAAACTTTACTGCCCTATCGCTACCATCGGTAAAAAAGATTACACAATTATTTCCAGAATGCTGGATCTATTGCGTGCCCAATGTATTTTTTACTCTCCCTGTATACCTAATCAATATTAATTATAGTTGAAATGAAAAGTGATAAAACCACATAAAAGCTTCGGTTTATAGTTGAATACTAATCGTTAGAGAAGAAAAAAAAATCAAAATTCAACAAAATAAGAGTATAATTAGTAGATGTCAAGGAATGTACACAAATTTGGAATCTACACCATTGACACAGACCTAGATACTTACTTAATGAAGGTAGAGTAATTACTTCAAATACACTTATCTTACAAGGATATTAGTGAAATCTAATAAGCAATTTATTACATTAAACTGGATCAAATTAGCTCAATAATTTAATATGAAAAACGTTAAGATTAAAGACATATATAAAGTAATTATAGTTACATCTAAAAAGAAATTAGTTGAGAATGCATATTTTTATGATTAACAGGTTTTAACAAGTCATAATTCCTAGCGTAATAATAAAAACACTATTTAAACAATTAAGGTAAATACCAAATGAAATCAAATGTTATTAACATCATAGGTATGAAGGAAGATAAAAAATTTAAGCGATAACAAAACAATACATAACCTCAATTTTTTTTGTTAGAATTTACCAACGTTTAGGTAACGTTGACTACCATAAATTAAAAATAAATTCGAACCTTTAAGAAAAAAACCACTAATAGACGTTTATATAATATTACGAATGCTAAAACTTTATAAGTATCTCGTTCTCGCACAACTTTTAAAAGTTTCGCCTAACTTCACAGACTCTCATAATCATGACATAAACTTAAAGTTTTAACAATTCATAACACTTAAACAATTTAATTGATAATTAATATACATACCTAGGCATGCGATACTAAACTCAAAATTTCTTCAAAACAAACTCATGCACAAACTTTCGTACATAACCCCGTCGCGATTTCGAGCAAACTGATTAAATCGTTTACATTCGCTTTTGCAGAAGCTAGATCGGAAGCGTTCGGGCAAATTTGTTGCTTTACACGTGATGGTTCGATAGAGGTGGGATAAAAACTATTAATTAAAATCGCATGGAACTGAAATTTACATAAATTATACAGAAATATTAAGCAAAACGCTTTATAAACTTTTTTTGCAATATTTTTTTGAGTTTTTGTCTACTTGTACTTAATTAGAATTATTGTCGATTGGCAGTTAATTTTGCTTTGATAATTGTATATAAAAGGTCCTTCTAGGATCTATAGAATGTATTTTCTGCAACGCACCTAAACTCAACTTGTTATTTGGTATTAAATTATAATATTTTTCAATCAAAAAATTAAAAATTAGTAGGGTAACCTCAAAATACGAAGAGAGAAAAGTATTAGAAATAAGATTATCCTGACAATCTGACAACATCGCAATTATAATAGTGAGGTAGACTCCGTTTTACATAAGAAGAAGCCACTTGAAGTTTGCCAACTGACTTGCGCAGAAACCAAAATCGGTCTTGTTTATCTATGTCGCCTCGTAACGACCGTTTCATGCCATTGGCGTTACAAACGATGTTTCATGCCGACAGCATGACATTTGAGGTTGTGTTTGAAAGCAATCATTTACTGTCGAATATTTTTGATTTTTGAATATTTTAAAACGTTTAGCTAGTTTATATGTGAGTGTTGTGTTGTGTGTTTCATTTGATCTAAAACCATGCCTCCTAAAAAAACTTGTTGGTGTTAAAGGAAACATTATCCACATTATTTGGAAGGTATAACGTCGAATTGTGTGTTTTGCGCTGTTTTAGTCTCTATTGAGACTTCTTACGTGTTTTTGTCTGTAGTTGAGAGATAGAGCATGGAAAATGGTCGAATTGCAAGCTAGTTCTTGTTTTCAGGTATATTTGAGTGAGTTTGTCAATTATTAAGTTATCTTGTGATCTTTATAGTAGAATTGAGAAGTTTTGAGTGATTCCGAGTTCCATTGACCCTTTGGGGGAGTTGTAACGTGAGATTCCGTGTATTTGGAAGGAATAACGTCGAATTGTGTGTTTTGCGCTGTTTTAGACTCTATTGAGACTACTTACGTGTTTTTGTCTGTAGTTGAGAGGTAGAGCATGGAAAATGGTCGAATTGCAAGCTAGTTCTAGTTTTTAGGTATATTTGAGTGAGTTTGTCAATTATTAAGTTATCTTGTGACCTTTATAGTAGAAGTGAGGAGTTTTGAGTGATTCCGAGTTCCATTGACCCTTTGGGGGAGTTGTAACGTGATATTCCGCGTATTTGGATGGAATATCGTTGAATTGTGTGTTTTGCGTTGTTTTAGACTCTATTGAGACTTCTTACGTGTTTTTGTCTGTAGTTGAGAGGTAGAGCATGGAAAATGGTCGAATTGCAAGCTAGTTCTAGTTTTTAGGTATATTTGAGTGAGTTTGTCAATTATTAAGTTCTTGTGACCTTTATAGTAGAATTGAGGAGTTTTGAGTGATTCCGAGTTCCATTGACCCTTTGGCGGAGTTGTAACGTGAGATTCCGCGTATTTGGAAGGAATAACGTCGAATTGTGTGTTTTGCGCTGTTTTAGACTCTATTGAGACTTTTTACGTGTTTTTGTCTGTATTTGAGAGGTAGAGCATGGAAAATGGTCGAATTGCAAGCTAGTTCTAATTTTTAGGTATATTTGAGTGATTTTGTCAATTATTAAGTTATCTTGTGATCTTTATAGCACAATTGAGGAGTTTTGAGTGATTCCGAGTTCCATTGACCCTTTGGGAGAGTTGTAACGTGAGACTCTGCGTATTTAGAAGGAATAACGTCGAATTGTGTGTTTTGCGTTGTTTTAGACTCTATTGAGACTTCTTACGTGTTTTTGTCTGTATTTGAGAGGTAGAGCATGGAAAATGGTCGAATTGCAAGCTAGTTCTAATTTTTAGGTATATTTGAGTGAGTTTGTCAATTATTAAGTTATCTTGTGACCTTTATAGTAGAATTGAGGAGTTTTGAGTGATTCCGAGTTCCATTGACCCTTTGGGAGAGTTGTAACGTGAGATTCCGTGTATTTGGAAGGAATAACGTCGAATTGTGTGTTTTGCGCTGTTGTAGACTCTATTGAGACTACTTACGTGTTTTTGTCTGTATTTGAGAGGTAGAGCATGGAAAATGGTCGAATTGCAAGCTAGTTCTAGTTTTTAGGTATATTTGAGTGAGTTTGTCAATTATTAAGTTATCTTGTGACCTTTATAGTAGAATTGAGGAGTTTTGAGTGATTCCGAGTTCCATTGACCCTTTGGGAGAGTTGTAACGTGAGATTCCGTGTATTTGGAAGGAATAACGTCGAATTGTGTGTTTTGCGCTGTTTTACACTCCTTTGAGACTTCTTACGTGTTTTTGTCTGTAGTTGAGAGGTAGAGCATGGAAAATGGTCGAATTGCAAGCTAGTTCTTGTTTTCAGGTATATTTGAGTGAGTTTGTCAATTATTAAGTTATCTTGTGACCTTTATAGTAGAAGTGAGGAGTTTTGAGTGATTCCGAGTTCCATTGACCCTTTGGGGGAGTTGTAACGTGATATTCCGCGTATTTGGATGGAATATCGTTGAATTGTGTGTTTTGCGTTGTTTTAGACTCTATTGAGACTTCTTACGTGTTTTTGTCTGTAGTTGAGAGGTAGAGCATGGAAAATGGTCGAATTGCAAGCTAGTTCTTGTTTTCAGGTATATTTGAGTGAGTTTGTCAATTATTAAGTTATCTTGTGATCTTTATAGTAGAATTGAGAAGTTTTGAGTGATTCCGACTTCCATTGACCCTTTGGGGGAGTTGTAACGTGAGATTCCGCGTATTTGGATGGAATATCATTGAATTGTGTGTTTTGCGTTGTTTTAGACTCTATTGAGACTTCTTACGTGTTTTTGTCTGTATTTGAGAGGTAGAGCATGGAAAATGGTCGAATTGCAAGCCAGTTCTAGTTTTTATGTTAATTTGAGTGATTTTGACAATTATTAGGTTATCTTGTGATCTTTATAGTAGAATTAAGGAGTTTTGAGTGATTCCGAGTTTCATTGACCTTTTGGGAGAGTTATAACGTGAGATTCCGCGTATTTGGATGGAATAACGTCGAATTATGTGTAAGAAGTCTCAATAGAGTCTAAAACAACGCAACAACGCAAGGGAAACCAAACTTTTGGGAAGGAAGATAGTATATTTCTTCCCTGGAAAAGTAGATGTATTTGAAAAAGCTTCAAATTTAGTGTATTCCAGTTTGTATTCGAATTTAAGAAATAAATATTATGTTTGTGTCATGATATTATCATTTTGATAGGATTCATGACATTGTCAGTTATGTTACAAAGTTGTCAATAATTTTATGTTAGTTGTTCTCTGTAGAATAAAGCCTTATTTTAAAGGTAATCCTTCGTAATTCACTACAATTTATTCTACAGAGAATTCTATAAAATGGATAAGCTACTTCGCCCCAATCGATTAGATATAGATGTTACACTTGGAAACGCAGGTCAACTTTGGAATCATCGGTACAGATCGTTCGTGAATTTTCTGGAAGCGGCAGATGCGAAGGACAATAAGAAGAAGATGAATCTACTAATAAACTACGTGAGTCCAGTCGTTTTTGAGTCCATTAGTGAGAGTACAACGTATGGAGATGCCATAAAAATCCTTGAAAGCCTCTACGTAAAGCCCAAAAATGAAATATTTTCTCGACATTCTCTCTCATCAAGAAGAGAGATAGTAGGTGAGTCAATTGACCGATATTTACCAAATTTTGAAGCAAATGAGCAAAGACTGCAACTTTAAATCTGTTACGGCCGAACAGAATAGAGATGATTTCATTCGAGATTCGTTTATCAGTGGTTTAAGTTCACTACAAATTAGACAGCGGCTTCTAGAGCACTCTTCTTTGAGCTTAACTCAAGCGTTTAATACTGCGAGAGCGTTAGAAATAGCCAAGCAACATGCTGAATCATATTCATCAACTTTTGATTCAAGTGTTTCCGTTTTACAAAACGCAGAACCGTCCCAAGATTCTGAAAATTCATCAACCAGGCCGTTAGCAGCTTCTGCATCTTTTCAGAAATGTTTCTTTTGTGGCAGAGATAGACACCTGTCCTGCTAAAAATGCAATTTGCCATTCCTGCAATAAAAGAGGTCATTTTTCAATTGTGTGTAGATCAAGTAACACCAGAAGAACTCAGAAAACATCTGCTACTATTCTGTCTACGATTTCTGCTGTTTCTCCTAGTTGTTTATCCAAATCTATTATTCAAATTAAAATAAACAACATAATCACAGATGCACTAGTCGATACAGGGAGTTCTGATAGCTATATTTCAAGTAAAATTGTTGCCAGTAGAAATATTTGTGTCATTCCATCAAGAATTAATGTTAAAATGGCTTCAACATCTCTCACGTCGCAAGTTCTTGGATATTGTATTGTACGCCTACAAATTTTGGATAACATTTATTCAAACGTAAAGCTTTTAGTCCTTGATGAACTCTGCACTGAAGCAATCATTGGTCATGATATTCTGAAGCAACATTCCCGACTCGAAATTCTCTTTGGAGGTGACAAATCTACCCTATCAATATGCAATTTAGCAGTAGCAAATGTTGAACCAATCAGTTTATTTTCAAACTTAACGTTTAATTGCAAACCAATCGCAATAAAATCACGTCGATTTATAACTTCAGACCTCAACTTTATTGAACAAGAAATCAAACATCTTCTAAAAGAAAAGATCATAGAACCCAGTATCTCCCCCTGGCGAGCTCAACCTCTGGTAACTTCAAGTGAAAACCACAAGAAACGTATGTGTATTGACTATTCTCAAACCATAAATAAATATACATTATTGGATGCATACCCATTGCCACAGATAGAAGACATTGTAAACCAAATTTCGAAATATTCCGTTTTTAGTACAATCGATCTTCGTAGTGCCTCTTACCAAATTCCAATTAAAGATGAAGAAAAGATCTACACTGCATTTGAAGCTTGTGGAAACTTGTACCAATTTTCTCGAATTCCGTTTGGTGTTACCAATGGAGTCGCTTGTTTCCAACAGCATCATCAAGAAAGAAAATCTTAAAAGCGTCTACACTTATCTGGATGACGTCACTGTTTGCGGTAACTCACAAGAAGAACATGATCAAAATTTACAAAAATTTTTAGATGTCATTAAGAAGTACCGTTTAACAATTAATGAAACAAAATCAAGATTTTCCCTCAAATCGATTTGCATTCTTGGGTATTTAATATGCAACAAAACTATGAAGCCGGACCCAGATGAACGACTTAAGCCTCTCCTGAATTTACCAGTACCTGATACTACAGCTTCTCTTCGAATAATTCTAGGAATGTTTGCACACTACTCTAAATGGGTTCCTAAATTTTCCGAAAAAATTCAGCCACTAGCACTCAGCACAAGTTTTCCATTGTCTGAGAAAGCAATTTCGGCATTTAGACAGCTCAAACAAGACATAGCTAACTCTTCGATTTCTTCCATTGATGACGACGCTGTGTTAACTGTTGAAACCGATGCCTCGGAGTTTGCAATAGCTGCTCAATTATCCCAATCAGGAAGACCAGTCTCATTTTTCTCAAGAACCTTTTCCTCTCAGGAACAAAAGCATTCATCAGTTGAAAAAGAAGCGTACGCAATAGTAGAAGCACCGAAAAAGTGATGAAATAAAACAAATTAATTTGTTTAAATCTTCATTATTTATTTTGTACTGACGTTCAAATTAAAATTAGAATCCCGTATTTAGACACTTTTTGTACTTATCCCTATTTAAATATATTATAATACTTTTGTCAATATCTTAGAATTCCGTATTAAGGCACTATATAAATTAAAAGTTTTTCATTGTAGCTTCACTAGTTTGAAAAAGCTACTGTGTATCGAAACGCGTCACTAATTTTAATTTGAACGTCAGTTCAAAATAAATAATGAAGATTTAAACAAATTAATTTGTTTTATTTCATCAGTAGTATGGATCTTCATCAAGTAAAAGCCTCATCTATTCAATTCACTGAAAAAGTGGCGACATTTTTTAATTGGCAGACATTTTCAACTCCCTTAATTTAAAGGTAATCCTTCGTAATAGTAAATAAAACTTTTCATTTCGTTTCCAGGGGCATTTGTAAACATACCTGAAACTCACTGATAATCTTAATAATTTAAGTCAAGATAAACAGTTTAGTTATTTGTTCACTGTTTAAAACCACCCACAAGTAAAGAGAAAGCGCGTTAAAATATACCCCGTTAAAATTTTTCATGCATCATTAGTTTCAAAAATATACCTTTTTAAAATTATTTTTTTTAGAAATCTTACCATTACCCCAACTAACCCTATACAATGACCTTTTCTTTGTTCCGGAGAGCAAAATGTTTTTATTCAATAGGATTTGGATTAAAAATATTGCGTTAACCAAAAATAAAACCAGCTAAGGGCGAGATGTACCAACAAGGTTTAAAACATAACTAATGGTTTAAGCAAAATGGTTGTTGTACCAGACTGGATCAGTGGGTAACCAGAGTTTTGCCAACGGGTTTGTTAACCGCCCAAAAGTGAGTGGTTAAAATAATAATCCTAGTTTTCTAACCTAAAAACTTTGTGTCGGTGGATTCTGTAAATTTTTTATTTTTACCAAATTATAATAATTGAATATTCTGATTTACCAAATTTTAGTGATGACGAAGATTTTAATGAACTTGTAAATTTACATGTAAATTCACGTTCTTTTTTGGCCGTAAAGTCTTCTGACCTTTTTTTATTCTTATTCATTTTCAGTAAATAAAATAATATGCAAAAGCAAACAACATTTCAGGAACTGAGGGTTAGAATTGCATTAAAAATTCTTCTTTTATATTTTCTATTAGGCAAAACGTAAGTAATTTACCCCACAGTAGGTCATTCGTCTAACATTCATTGATACCAACCTTTCAAAATGATTGATTAACAAAACTGCACGAAAACACCACTGGTACAACACGCACCGGTTTAAACTTTTGTTAAATTTAACCCTATGGTTAAATAATCCAGGTTTAGCCGACTGTTGGTACAACTCGCCCCAAGGAAGATTATATTTATATAAATCTCCAAAAATAATCTCTTTCATAACGTGTATAAATGGGAATAGACAGATTTGTTTTAGAAATTATAACAGTCCCAAAATAACTGCCGCAGCGTTGATGACCATCTCTACACAATTTACAATCACACCTATAGATCCAAATGGACGGTGTTGTATTCAGACGGAAGCCCCTTGGAATTTCCGGTTTAACAACCTATTACATTTACCTTTAACTACGTCCACATGACTTTTTCATCGCCAAATCGTATTCGACTGCGGAACTTTTGAAATAAAGGAAGTTTGAACATTCTGAATTGTCCCGTCTTTTAGTACTTCTCTCAATGTGTTACTTTGTAGGTAACTTGGTAGAAATTAAAAAAAAATACGTATACAACTACGCTAGTCAAATTAAAAACTATAGTTAACTACCGGTCGTAGATAAAATATGATTAGATTTAATATTCGGATTGGTAACTTTGCCGATTTCTAAGTAAAAAGTTAATCTTGTAGTGCTAGGTCTGTTCAGGGGCGTATCGTGTAGGTAATAACCATTTGATAAACAAAATTTAATGTTCCATAACAAGTATGGTTTATTTACTAGGAATAGAGAGCTATCGATCGTTTATCGATAACTATTGATATTTTTGACCATCGAAAAAAAAATCGATAGTTTTCGGTACTATCGATGATTAAGATGTTAGGTAAAGAACATTTTTGAAAGCTGATATTGAGCAAAAATGCGATCAATGGGATGCTGTACCATTGCGCGAGCAGCTAAAGGCCGTTAAATTAAGAAGATTAAGAGGAAGAATCCTAACATCAAACGATCAGATAATTATCAAACGACACGCATGAGAACTCTGTCAACTGTCAACTGTCACACGGCCTGCTTGGCGGCTACCAACCCCAAAAGTGAGATTATTTCCTTGTTTATATATATATTGACGGATGTTGAATTGGTGAAAGTTGATACCTACGTTGTTTTGAGATAAATTTATGTACATTTTGACAAAAATCGTACAATGATGTTACTGATGTAAAACTATCGAAAATTATCGATAATAATCGATAGTTAAAATAACACTATCGATAGTTCTCCATTCCTATTATTTACGATAAAGAGATGACGTTTTGTGACGTTGCCAAACTAGAGTTTTTTTCTTTCCTTCAAGTAAACTAGAAAAGTCAATCTGACAGTTCTTCTTTTTTATTGGACTGTGCATCGTAATGCATGAATCGAAGGAAAATAAAAGTCTTGTTTAATAGTCTCAGATTTATTTAATATAAGTATTTGTTCATATGGAAAATGTAGATAATATACAAGAAACAGTAACCAATCATTCTATATACAAATATTATCAAATTTTATTAAACTAACCAAACATTAAAAATATTCAATCTTCTACATTTAAATATATAACGTTAATATAAATAATGAATACAAAAAGTATTACTTCTTACATCACCAAAAAAAACTTGAAGACAATGATCGAATGTCAATAAATGTCAAACTAAACAACTAAACCATAGGAAGGTCCCTTTAAAATTTAGGCCGTAGGGTTGGCTACAGTTGGTCGAAATTGCATATGGCGACCACTTAAACTCTTCCAGTACTACATTAATCATTTCATTTTGTGGATCCATTATCCTTTTTTATAACAATCAATTAAATTAGGAAACTGCTCACTCATTACTATTTCATCAGTTTTATAACTGTTGTTTATATGGTCGCCATATGCAATTTTGACCAACTGTAGCCAACCTTACGGCCCAAATTTTAAAGGGACTTTCATTCGGAACGCAGCCAATATACGGATAGGTCGGAATCTTACGTTAAAGCTCGTGAACACGGAAGACCGGTGGCGTCACTTACAGCTGGAGGATCAACTAAAATTAGCGTGGCGGCTGTTTTAAATCTTTTATCGCAGTTTTTCTGTTTGAAGCGTAATATGAACCATATTATATAGAGTGGGCCACTCAAACAACAAATGTAAATGTTAAATAAAACACTGTTTTAACACAGTACCTAGTTTATTACAAAATATATACAATTTTATCCAAATAAATAAAATATCCAAAGTATTTCCACATAGATAGGCAATACTCTTAAGAGGTGGTCAAATTTTTCATTTTTTTTTATTTTGCAGGACATTTTTTTATGGGTTTCGTATCTTTTAAATGCATTTTTTTATTGGGTCTGTAGTTGCCCCAAAAGATTCTGCTTTTCCTTTAAAATACAATTTACTAAACATTCAGCTATTCCTAGAATACTAATGGTTTTGATTAGATATGAAAATTCAGCCTAAAATATGTGTACTTTAATTTTAGAAAATTTCAAGATTTAATAGAAAACTTTTTTAAACAAATGTTTAAGGATAACTTATACTTCCTGGTTATTCGGGAAGCGATGCATCTGGAATCCTTTTTTAGTAGAGTTATACAAACACCATTTTATATAAATGAGATTACTAATACAAAAATCTGGAAATCGGTTGACCCTAAAGGCCATCCCTGCAGCTTCCCGCTAAATTCAATTTACAAACGCATGCGATGTTTTTGTGTTATTTTGAGCCCTCCGAGCTCAAAAGTCTTATCAAAGTTCGATAAAACACGATTTTTTTAATTTTCAAACTGCTATAACTTTTGAATGAATTAACCGATTTTCACGCCGTTGGCGGCGATCGATGTAGTTTTTTGAGCTCTATAAAAAAATTTGTAACAAAAAAATTGATCTAACGAAAAACACACACACACAAACACACAAACACACAAACAAACAAA